>CAJNDV010033678.1:0-27500 GCA_905221635.1 Symbiodinium sp. CCMP2456 | reverse complement strand
GATGGGCTTGGATAGGGTTTAGCCTAAACCCTAAAGGCTTAGGGATTGCGCAGGTCTTGGAGTTCTTTCGTTTTCGCACGTTGTTGCCGTGGGCAATTTAGGGCTGGGTGGAGGGGGTGGGGGGCGCAATGTTCATGAGGTTTACAACACTAAGTTGCGGCATGCCTGGCTTCCTTCGCCAGCTCGATAACCGTCCGGGTTGGTCACACAAAAACTTCTTTTAACCCTCAACCCTCTTTTTCTAAACCCCAAACCCAAAAAGCCCCATTGACGGCCAAGGACCCCTAAACCTAAACCCCAGACCCTAAGCCCCAATAAAGCTTTTTCAGTCGAAAGGGCCTCCAGAGTTGGAACAGCGTTTTGATGCATTTTGCCATGCGATTATATAGGGACTACAGACTACAAGGCGCTGTGTATATATACATATATATACATATGTCATATGGGATTTTCCTGAAATTGGGGTACCTTATTTTAGGGTCCGTATAATAAGGATCCTATTATTTGGGGTACTATATTAGGGTCCCCTATTTTCGGAAACCCCCATATAGATATATACATGCATACATACCTACGTATTCACCCCGACATGCCAAGAGCAACAACTCCAAGTGGAAAGCACTTGAGAAAGCCGCAGCATCCACACCACTCAACAATTCGAGAAACAAAAACTAGGAATCCGGTTCACCCTGGCACACAAAAGAGTGCAGCTCTTTCTTTATGAGTATTTTGTGCATTACTTGTGGCTCTTGAGGTTGGAGATTGAAGACTGACCCACCCTAATCCCTAAGCACAAATCCCGACAGCTCAGACTTCACTGGGCCCCTGTTTCAAGCCTCAGGTCTCGAAAGGGTTGAGAGCTTACAGTAGCACCTAAGGGTTCAGGGCTTAGCGACGAAGGGATCGAGGGTTCGGGGTGCCTCCTGCGCTCAATCTTGGGGCATTCGTTTTATGCCGACAAGATCCAGATACAGAGGCCGACGTGCCTAAACCCCGAAGCCCTGCGCGCAACGATTCTGGGTAAACCGACTCAGCCAACCTTGCATTTCGGCGGAGAGATCGCGAAGAAACGAGTCCATGCAGACAATCAAGATACGCATGCACAATTGGGAGCTAGGATTAGGGGGACCCTTGGGGATATAGACCCTCTCAATAAGGTCCCTTTTAAGAGAGACAAAAGTAGGGTTCAGAAGGGGTGCCCTTTAAGGGGTACCCCTAATAATACTACCTAATAATACCGTAACTCCAACATCGCTGGCCGGAAGGATCTTCTCAAGCCACAGTGCAGCAGCTTGGCGGCAACGTCGCCTCTTTGATCCTGCTCGCAAACATGAAAACATGATCAAATTACTACAGGGGCCTAAATGATTACCTATACTTTTTTGGGGGGCTCTTTACTGCAATAGTTATAGTATAATGGACCCCAAAACCCTATTCGAATTATTAAGGCCCCTACATTCTGTTCTAGGGATGAGGGTCGACCAGGTGTAGAGGCACTTGTACATCATCTTCATGCACAGCTATGTCTTAGGTACACGCAGACACGACTGCACGTCTAACATCACATCCTTAGGGGTCCCTATGTGCTATGTCATGTATGTATGTGTGTATGCATGTATGTATGTACGTATGTATGTCCGTACGTATGTAGGTAGGTAGTCAGGGGTAGATAGGTAAGTAGGTAAGTAGGTAAGTAGGCAGGCAGGCAGGCAGGCAGGCAGGCAGGCAGGCAGGCAGGTAGGTAGGTAGGTAGGTAGGAAGATTATGCATGCATACACAGATGCAGCCGCAGCCGTGCATCATTTGTACTTACATGTGCATGTTGTGCAGTGCAAAGTCTACATGTGTATTGCACGGAGAAGCTCACTTTCGTAGATATCGTCACAAACAAGAACCTGGTAAGGCATTCAATTTCCGATTTCAGCAAGTACCTGGCTTCAAGAACCCAATAAAGAAGCACACATGGAACACCCGAGAAAACATGGACACACTTAACGACTGGCAACCAAGCTTAGGCTTCGATGTGCGGGTAGAAGCTTGACGCAGTAATTTCTGCTTGTAGCATAGTGCCTGCTACAAGAGGTGGTCATATCCATGATCTGCATGATCAGCCCTTAAGTATATCCACAAGCACTAGAATTGGAAATGACATGACTTGACAGGGAAATGCATGAATAGACGGAGAGAGGAGCAGAAACAGTCCTGTGCACTGGAACCCTCAACTCTAAATCTCCAAAGTCCCAGGCCATGAGCCCTGAACCCTCAATTCGGGAAAAAACCTTAAACCCTAAACCCTAAATCCTAAACCCTAAACCGGTTTAGGGTAGAGCCCTAAAGCCCTCAAGTTGAAAGCAGAAAGGAAGCTGCCCTACAGCCAAGGACTGGATGCAAAACTGGCCGCAAGATGGCGCCTTCACCGTCGAAGAGGAGACGTTTTTGGGGGGCAGTTCGGCGCTAGGGTTTGGGTTTTGGGTTTAGGGTTTAGTGTTACATGGGTTCAAGGTTCAGGGTTAGTTCGTAGATTTTGGGAGGGTTGTTACTGGTTTGGGATTTCTGGTGTCTTGGGTTTACGGGCCTCCCACGCCGCAAAAAGCTTAGCCATTGAACATGAAAAGGGTCCGGGATTGCCCTGAAACCTGCGGAACAGCGCAGCAAAAGTTTCCTGCATACTTCTCCGATGTGGGTTGTATCTATAGGTTCAGAACCCAAAACTTAGTCCAAAACTTGGGGGTAGGGTAGATTTCGGGTTTCGTGCTTTAGGCTTCGGATGCTTTAACGTTTGCTGCTTAAGGTTTGGGAGTCTGTTGTAGGGCTTTCGGGGACTTTTTGAAACCTAAACCCTGTCATTCTAGACATGACAACCCTAAACCCTAAACCCTAAACCATGACAGGATCGCGCCACAGTGCAGGGACTGACGAAGCAGTTGCTGCAGCTGAAATGCGACACTTGGCATATTGAAGGTAGACTCTGGCGCACTTGGGCTCAACTAGTATAGCAGACCGAAGACATCTTGTGAACTATCATTCCTTAGGCGTCCTTCTATAAATTCAGCATTTAGGGTTTAGGGTTTAGGGTTTTGGTTTAGGGTTTAGGGTTAAGGCTCCGAAATTAGATTGCAAGCAGAAGCCATGCATTGAAGAGGCACGGTGTTTGGGCCGCTGGATTTGGCGTGTATGGTGGGAGGTTTAAACCCCAAAACCCTCAATCCTAATCCCTAAATCCTAAATCGAAAAAAAGGCTTAGGCTCCAGGGCCACGGGTTTGGAGGAAAAAAATGCGTCGCTACAGTATTTTGTCGTATCGATTCATGGCTATGTGCTTGGGTTTAGGGTTTAGGGTTTGGGGTCATGGTTTTCAATTGTTCTGTATTCCTGGACGCTATGCGATGACTCCTAGACGGGGGTGCGGAAGCAAACATCTCAGCTATGCGCAAATTCGCAGGAGAGAAGAGGCCCTGTGGAATGATGTCGGGAGTTAAACCCTAAACCCTAAACCCTAAACCCTAAACCCTAAACCCTAAACCGTAAAAGCCCTAAACCCTAACCACTGCACCCTTACAAAGAAACCTACCGGCATCCTCGCCCTGGCATCCTAAAAGCTGATAGCAACCCAGAAGCCCTGAAGATATGGGGGTAGGGTTTAGGGATGCTGTCGACGCACTTCGGATATCGAGTCTCGGACCCCCAAACCCTAAACCCTAAACCCTAAACCCTAAACCCTAAACCCTAAACCCTAAACCCTAAACCCTGAACCCAAACCCTATGTGAGTATTATTCATCGAAACCTTGCACCCGAGAACTCAGAATCCTCCGACTCTCACCGGGCTTATAGCCATAGCTTCGTTCCCGGATCCTCCGGGCTTTGGAGTACCTTACTTTAGTACCTTTTTTGTTGGGACCTGTTCCTCAAAAGGAACCATTCTGAAATAAAAATCTATACTTTTTTTCTCCCTGGTTGCTTCCAAGCCCGGTCATCCGTTCTTCTTGCATAGAGAAACTATACTCAGTACTCTTTGAACCAGCGACAATCCTGTGAAGATCAGCGAAATCACCTCCATCTGTGTAAGGACAAGCTGCTTCAAAGCGGGGATGTCAACACCTGGCGTTTCTACAAAGCCATGATGTTCAGGCTTCTTCTGAGAGGGGGGAGATGGGATGGGAGCAGTATGTTCAAAACTAGGGATACACAATTTGTGCCCTTTGTCGGGTCCCGATTGCTTGAAGTTCCTTTCTCTGAACTTATAAGCCATCATATAGTTTATACACTATTAAAAAACTGTCATAAACATGAAAATGTCGTAAACGAGTATAACCTCTAAGACTCTAACTCTATACCCAGAGCCTGAAGCCCAGATTCTCGTCACAGGTTGATGGCCATGTAAACCCAAGCTTCTTAAAATCCTTCAGCCCTAACGATAGTCTCCATTGTAGTTCCGTTTTCGGTTTACATACTTTTTATGTCTAGGTATCTGCAATACAACCTAAAGGTGGATCTACGATGGAGACTACAGGTACATCCTACAAGTACCAGTGACCAACCCTTGCAGCTGAAACTTCCGTCAGTATGTTGATCCCATGGTAGTATATTACACAATCAGATGCGGCAGAGTATCTGTTGCAACACTGCCGCATTGCCGCAGCATAACGCGTTGTGTAGTGCTGCTTAAATGCATCGGCTAGCCTGGTTGAGGTTGCTTCTGGGCCCTTTCACTGCAGCCTGAAATGCTCTCACATGCATGGCTCATAATGTCTAGGGCCAATTCCTAAACGATAAAACCTGCAGACTACTCGATCGATTGAACCTCCACAGTCTAAGCTGAACTGAACTGTTCTTCCCAAATAAAGATCCAACAGCACCGGAGCCGAAACACCACCAAAAAGGCTTGAGCAGACATTATGTTGAAGCCTCTAAGGCTTTACGCAGTCCTGCAAGCACCCATATGGGACACTTCATGAACCCATACAGTGCCTTACGAACCTCCTGCACAAACCCTTTTTGAGAGAGATAAAATCAACACCCTCGACTGCAACTCGACTGCAAAACCCTGATGACCCAACTCCCTAAAGCCTGCAACCCGAGACCGATCGGCAATCGAGCCTCTCAGCAACACTTCAACAAATCATAGGAACCGTTTTTGACATGTTTAGATCCGTAAGACTCCTTGTTTGAGCCCCAACTGAACCCTTTCCGGAACCCCTTCGAAAATCGATTCAAACCCTTTAAGAATCTGTCAGCAGTTTTTCGAAGAGGACAATGTGCCAGCATCAACGAGTCCCGTCCCCGCACTCCCCTTGCAGCGGTTTACTTGGAGGGCACAGGCCAAAGCTAAACCCATGCAAAGGGGAGCGGAGCGGCGCTGAAAGTGGACACCGAAAGAGCATGCAAACCCCCATTAAGCCCTTCCATACCATAAAATCCACGGGAAGGGAACCGTTAAAAAGCATCATAAGACTTTGATAGAACCCTTCAATTCAAAGCCCCATAATGAGAATCCAACAAGAGCCAAGAAACCTTGAACCTATGAACCCGTGGAGCCCTAAACCATGCAAGCCCAATGCCCTTGACATGCAGAAACAAAGCCTGTAAGATCCCTAAGCCCCGAAACCCAAACAGCCTTAAACCCTTGAAGCACAGAAGCCTTACAGAACCCTTTCCTTGTAGCAACCCTGCTAAGAACCTTAAAGACGCAAATCAAACCAAATAAAACCCTAAACCCGACATCACCCAAAATATTAACCCTCAAATCCCTACAGAGCCTTTTAAAACCTCAGCCTTCAAAACAAAGAATGAACACGCCGACAAAACCCTAAACTCGAAACCCTGACCACTAAACCCTAAACCCTCAACCGTAGGCCCTTAACCCTGAACCTTAAACGCCTTTAACCCTAAACCCGGAAAACCCTAAACCTTAAACCCTAAACCCTGGACTCTAACGCTTTAACCCCTGAACCCAAAGCCTTAAACCTTAAACCCTAAACCCTTAAACCTTAAACTCTAAACCCCCAAACCCGAAACCCTAAACCCATAAACCCTAAACCCTCAACCTTAAACCTCAAACCCTAACGCCGACAAAGCCGCCCGCCTTGTCCGCCTCCTAAGCCCTAAACCCTAAACCTTAAACCCTAAACCCTAGCCGACCCCCCCTAAACCCTAAACCCTAAACCCTGAACCCTAAACCCTAAACCCTAAACCCTAAACCCTAAACCCTAAACCCTAAAGCCTTGTCTGCCTCAGGGTCATTGGCAGCTCAGGGAAGCTTGGGTCGCCCTTCGAAGACTCTGAGACTCGGCGGCTTCAGGGGTTTAGGGCTTTTTAGGGGGGTTAGGGGCTTATAGGGTTTAGGGTGTAGTTTTATTGGGTTTAGAGGGTTTAGGGCTTTTTAGGGGGGTTAGGGGCTTATAGGGTTAAGGGCTTAGATTTTGGTTTAGAGGGTTTAGGGTTTAGTATAGGGGTTTAGGGGGTTTGTGGGGTGTAGGGGTTTATAGGGGTTTGGGGGTTTAGGATTTAGGGGTTTACGAGGTCTAAGTGTTCAGGGGGTTTGCGGTTTGGGGTTTAGGGTGTGGGAGGCTGGAGGCTGTTGGAGTGCCTTATTCCGGTTGGGACTGTAAGGGACTTCTGTTGAGTGGTATGTAGAGTTTACATGTGTGCTTTTGTGCTTCTGCTGGGGACATTGGACGGCTGTTGAGTACTGGTGAGGTTTATTTGTCGTGCTGCTGTGGAGATACTAGCAATCGACAAATCTCATCTCACGTGATTTCGGTCTGTAGAGCTTGCAAGGGTGCGGGGTGTTGATTCGTGGCTGTGGTGTCTCCGGTGAAGGATGTTGGGGTGGAGAACCATTCCTACCTACAGTCTCCGTTGTAGTTCTTTTTTTGGCTTAATCAAATTCCATGTTTAGGATCCTAAACCCTAAACCCCAAAAAGGAACTACAATGGAGACTATAGGTATGCGGGACATTTGCAGACGAGAGTTCCCCTCCCTGCGCTGAAGCCTTGCAGAGTGGAAGCTTGAAGGGCTTGGTTTAGGGTTTAGGGTTTAGGGTTCGGTGTTCCGGGTTTATGACCAATTTCGTGTCCAGGTTTTACTCCCTCTCTCTTTAAATGGGTCTTGGGGCCCGTGAAATGTAAGGACATGGAGTCCACCAACGACTCCTTTCACTTGGAGACGCCTCGGAACCAAGACACCCAGCGCTTCCAGGACCCGAATCGGGCAAGTCTGGGTTAGTGTGTGGAGGATGCGATGAGTATCGGGGCCGAAATGATTACCAATACTGTTGCGGGGGCTTCTTCTTATAATTTTACTATAAAGGAGCCCAACACCCTGTTCTAATTATGAAGGCCCTGTATTGTATCGGGCAGGGTTTTGGCTTGCTACAACTTAGGTGGAAGAGGCGTTGGTTGAACATCGTCTTGCCACTAAATCTCCGCAAGGATCAGCTTGACGAGTACGCCAAACAACACCAGAAACCCGAAGCATAGCATAATACAGCTTAATAAGTAGAATACGGTTTTGCAAAACAGTATTGGTAATTATTTAGGTCCCTACATTAGACCCCTCCTCACCGCCAGACTCTAAGCTTTGACCTCTGCATGAAAGGAACCCCACCTACAACTCCAAGAGCCCCGGCTTCTGTGCTAATGTAGGGGCAATTGAATTACCTATATTATTATGTTGAGGGCTCCTTATCAGAATTATAGTATCATGGGCCCCCAAACCCTATTCTAAGTAAGCTCTAAGTATTAAGGCATTCACACTGTGCTTTCCTGTGCTCCAGCAGCAGCACTCGAGTGCCACCTAACAGGATGCAAATCCTGAAGTCTAAAACCCATAACCCACGAGTAAACCTTCCAACTAAGCCCGGAAACATTACACCCCCGAATCATAAACGAAATAAACGAAACCACTGACAGGATCCATGGTCTGGAACTGGGGCTTCGAGATCCCCCGCCTACCGACTCCCCCCGAAACCCAATCCATGCGCCACTCGGTCGGAGCCATGCCGCACTGATCTGCAGTCAGAGGCAGGCGCTTTGTTTCCGCTGAAAGCTGGATGTCTGAAGGCTTCGAGACTTGAGCCCTACATCCGAGTTCCTTGGTGACCAACCCTAAACCCTAAACCCTAAGCTTTTTATCATGTGGCGGCTTAGCTTCGGGGTTGAAGTCGTCGAAGAACCAGGAGCTTCGGATGATGCCCACTCCACTCTGGCAGAATTGTAATAGAGGGGCCTAAATAATTACCTATACCGTTTGGGGTATACTTATAGTATACTGGGCCCCAAAACCCTAAAATCTAATCATTAAGGCTCCTACAGTAGCACGCCGGACATGTCTGCCATGCAAGGTCGTTCGCTCGAGCATTTTCGTCGACTGTCCCGCAAAAACCCGCAGCTCCTCATGTAAGTCGATATTCCTCGAAACCCCGATAACGCCGGGGCAAGTTGAACTTTTATTTTCCCCGCTGTATGTGTCGCAGTGGTGTTTCACACGGGGTGCGGCATACTGTATTACATAGACACTCGAGACAGCGCAGGAAGTTGTTGCGGCTCCTGTGTCAGAACACGTCCTCGTCACTGGTATCTGCGCCTTGCCTAGAATGTAATGAACCCTCGACGTCGCGTTTCACCCTCAACCGGAACTTCCTTCACCGTCATCCCCAAGCTTCATTGAGTCCTGCACCGGCATCAGTGCTACCCCGTCTTGTGCAATTAGTTTTGCATGCAGGCCCGGCATGACGGAGGTCGAGGAGGGGTCGATGGTGGTCACATTGGCTGTGAGGATAGTAGTTGTTAGTCCAGAAGGAAGCTTGTGATAGTTGTAGAAACGAGGAAAAATCATGATAGAGTAGACAGGCATTCAACACTGCAGAAGCAGTGGCATGTAATCGAGAAAGTGGTTAGCTAGACGAGTACGAGCACTTCATGCATCAGCATCATCATCCCGGATAGCCATGATTAAAATCATCACTGCCGGTATCATCAATCGCGGTATCATCTCATCAAACATACATCAACAACTGCAAAAGGCATCTTATCTCATCTGAGGTCAGCCCATCTCTTCCCAGCATCATTAGCATGATCATCCCTGTAAATGCAATCATTGCCATTATTGTCATCATCATCGCCAAAGTTGTTTTTTACCATCATGCTCCTGGACCTGCTGCCTGCTGCTACTGCTACTACTATGACGACTACCTTTCTTTAGTTAAGGATTCCACCTCTCATATAATATGAATCCATCCGGTAGAATCCTGTTTATAAAGATCCCGGAGCAACGCACCCAAAAGCTGCTGTGAGAACATAGAAACACAAAGCCCTTAACCCCAGACCCTAAACCCCACACCCGAAACCCCAGACCCTAAACCCTGGGCCCTAAACCAGACCCCAAGCCCTAAACCGTTTCTGGGCCTTCGGAGTTAGCAAAAAGTACGCTTGAAGGGATCCTCATTTAGAGGACGCCCGTATAGAAATGTAGAACCCTTATAGAAACCTTTTAGAACCCCCTTATAAACCCTAAACCCCTAATCCCCTAAACCCCTAAACCCCTAAACTCCTAAACCCCTAAACCCCTACCCTGAAAGAAACCCCTCGAATGGAGAAGGACCTGACGATTCGGCCCCAGGGACCAAGCTCCATGCCGGGCAACCCAGCTTCGGGAGGTTCAGGGTTTGGGGTTCAGGGTTTAGGGTTTAGGGTCTAAGGTTTCGGGTTTAGGGTTCCGGGGTTAAGTTTTGGGGTTTATAATAGGTTTCAGGGTTTAGGGTTTAGGGTTCAGCAGCTCCGGATCGAGTAGTTTCTAGTAGAGCTCAACTCCGGAAATCATCCCACCCACCCAACATTGCCATATCATTAGGAAACCATTATACTTGTATAACTCCTTAAAGCTGAAATCCTAAACCCTGAACCCCCAAACCTATATTCAACGAAGGGCCGGCCTTCGCTGAATATGGGTTTTTCTTCGTTGAATTTGGCGATTTCCTCGTTGAATTTGGCGAAAGAAAAAGTAATTAACGAAGGGCCGGCCCTCGTTGAATCTTCGGTGAACTTGTTGAAACAATGGCACCGACAAACCCCTGTAAGGAACGATTTAAGGTTTACATGCACATGATAAAGAGTGTTTAGGGTTTAGGGTTCAGGGTTTAGGGTTTAGGGTGTAGGGCTCCGGGTTTCGGGGGTTCTGAGCTTAGAAAATTGGGGGTCTCCTCACAGCTCCACCGTGAGCCTTCCCGCCGATCCCCAAGCCTAGAGCTTCAGCGATGGCTGCTTGGTTTGGCTTCGGTTTTAGGGGTTACGGTTTTGGGTTCAGGGGTTTAGGGGTCTAAACCCCTAAACCCTAAACGCTGGGGTTTAGCTTTTCGGGATCAACACACTTCCCCGTCACCAAACACGGACAAGGCCCGTGCGCACAGAAACCGAAAACCCTACAACAAATTGCGCCGAGCGTCAAGATTTTGAGGTTACTGGTTGTGGAGCGGATCCTCGGTTTTCGGGCTTAGGGTTTAGAGGGCAGATTAGCATCGGAGCCACACTATTGAGTCAAACTCTCCAGACAGCCCAAGCTGCACAAAATCCGAGCGAAAACCGTGTTGGCAGCCTCTAAGCCCAGTTCTGCAGAACTTGTGAGAGCAACATCACAGGGTTCTCACGTTTAGAGTTAGTGGGATTTGGATCGTTCCTGAGGCGCGCCGGCACTGCGCGCCTGTGGCGCAGTGCACATTTGGGAAGAAAGCCCTTTCGCTTCAGTCACTTTTCGCGCCATTGTACGGGACGCGGAACACTATTCGGTCCGTCTCTCGCTCTCTCTCTCTCTCTCTCTCTCTCTCGTCCTTGTGTTGTTCTAACTCCTGCCAGACCAGGAGGCGGGGGTCCTCAAAACTGGCGGTTGTAGGACTCCTGCGTCAGTCCCCTGCGTTTCCGCTCCGGAATATCGTGCTCCCGCAGCAGTTCGGCGCACATTTTGGCCGGGACTCCTGTCGTCCTGTTGTTCCTCGTCGTCCTTGTTCCGGTGGTCCTGGTCCTCTTGGCCATGGCTGGTCTTTCACTGCTTGGGACCTGCGCTGGCATATCTTCTATTTTACGAACCGGTCACCTCCTCCTCCTAGTACGTAGCAGTAAGTATTCATGGTATAGTTGAGTAGCAGTAAGTAGGGCGCCTCTTGTTCTACAACAAGAGCCTTTCCAACCGTCGTGATTCCAGTTGAGTCTCAGTGCACAGGACCCATCTCCACTTTCCTCCTCGCGGCATGCCGCGGCCGAGACTCGCCCAGGCGCTGAAAATTCGATGTCCGAGGGCTTTCGAGGGGGGGTTTTGGGTTCAGGGCCTTGGCTGCGATGGGTCTTATAGAGGGGTTACGGATTTAAACAGAGTGGAGGGTTGCGCAGCAGATTCTTGATTGCAGGTTGGTCTCGGAATCCTTCTGAACATTGTTCCTGCCCGACAGACTCGGTGACTTGCATTCCACGCCAACGTTGTATCTTCGTTCACTTCTCACATGTCAGGCAGAGGGCTCCTGACATGGAGCAGCCTTTTGCACGAAGGACCGTGCGCGTAGGTTCAACAGGCGCAGGCTCATGCCTTGCGGAACTGCCCGGTTCTGAATAATTATGCCAACTCCTATCTTCGCCATGCAGGATGACCTGCACGAAGAAGAGCCCAACACCACGAACACAAAGCCCTGACCCCCCAAAAATCAAATTAAGCTGTACATGAAACTGCACGCTCTTAGAAAGTGCCAGCCGGGAAATGGCCGCGACTACGCTACTAACCTGAACCCAGAACGATGAGGGCCTTCATTGCGGCCGAAGGCTTTCCGAGGTCTCTCAGAAACTCCCAGGGTCCTACCAGAAGATCTTCGAACCGAATACAGGGGGCTAGATAATTAGAGCAGGGTTCCTTTAAAGGGGGTCTTAAAGGGGTCTACAAGGGTCACTATAATGGGTTCTATAAGGGTTTAGGGTTTAGGGGCCTGAATGATTACCTATACTGTTTTGGGGGGAGTTCCTTTCTATAAACATAGTATAGTGGGCCCCCAATACCCTATTCTGATTATTAACGGCCCCATTCTACCCGAGCACCTCGGAGAGCCCTGAACTTCCTCAAACCTGAGACTCTCCACCCAGAAGCCCGAAACCCCAAGTAACCTACCTTGTTGAGAGATTTATGTAGAGACATCCTAGTAAGGAGCCCGCCAAAAAATGTAGGTTCTTTAGGATCCATGGAAGCCCTACCTGGAGGATCATGGGACTTAGTAAGTAAGGTTATAAGTCCCTTAATTGGGGTTATAAGTATAGTTACCCTATTTATAACCCTACTTACTAAGTCCCATGATCCTTTAAGTATACAGGCCCTGTATAGACCCCGAAGACCTGGGATTCTCGCACCGAGTGAGGTGCTCAGCCAGCCGGATCTCCGCACCGAGTTCTTCCAGCACGAGGCCGCAAAGCTGGGATTGCCCTTTTTGGAGCCTCTGGGGCTTCGGGGTTTAGGGGTTTAGGGGTTTAGGGTTTCAGGGTTTAGGGGTTTAGGGTTTAGGGTTGGGGCTTCGGGACTTCGGGGTTTGAGGGGTTGAAAGGGCTTTGGGGTTTAGGGATGTAGGACTTTGGGGGTTTAGGGTTTGTAGATCTTTAGGGTTTAGGGGTGTAGGACTTCCGGGTTTAGGGTTGCCGCGGCGAGCCTTGGAATTCACGATCGTTTAGGGTTCCATGGGCGGGGCGGGCTGCACTTACCTTATAAGCCTTATAAATCCTATTCAGGGCTTCGGATGTGCGGTCGGCTTGTCCGTTCATGCTTACACTCAGAGGGCTCAAGGCTGAGGGAGTTTCCGGATCGGGATGTTGGGATGAGCAACCCAGGCACATCTACCAGGTATCTGGCGTGAGATGATGACGAGGATGAAGAAGAGTATGATGATTGCTGAAGTGGTTCGTATCATCAGCGGGTATCCGCACTTGAACAGCGTGGACTGTTCGGAGTTGTTTGTTTGGAACGCGACTAGACTAGACATGCTAACGGCCGTGATGCCAACACTCAAGCGAAAATGCTGCAGCAATCGTGGTAATATAGGAGCCTCAATTGGGCCGATAAGTAATTACCAATACTATTGTGGTTCCTTATTCGAGTTATAGTATGAGATACCACCCCCAAGAAATCCTATACTAATTATTAAGGCCCCTATATTAGAGTGCTTTGCGCCGACAGATTTTTTGAATCCGCCCGAGCCCAAACCCGGAGGAACCCTGATCTAGAGAGCTCAGCAAGCAGCCATGTACTACAGTTGATGGATACAAATCCTGCATTACCCATAATCAGGAGTGTGCCATAATTCCCATAGTTTAGGGTCCTTAACGTAATGCAGGATTTATATCATCAGCAGTCGGGATGAGCTGCAAAAGGTCGGAGAATTTAGGGCTTATGTGTTTGTTATGCCACGGTTCTTGCTGAGCCCCAGCTCAACATGTGTGATTTCAGGTGCAAGGGCCAATGTTTAAGACTTAGTATTGGGATTTGATTCTGGGTATCTCCATAGTCATTTGGGTATGGGTGTCTGAATAGCTAGTTAGAGTGACTACATCTCAATACCGGAAACCGTCGAAGACCTTGTTCGAACTCAGTAGTGTATTCATGGTTGCAGACCTAAGCTTTCAACCCTGTAAACCCCAAGCCCTACGCGCAGTTCAAACCTGAAGTTTACGGTCTGAGTCTAGCTAGCAACAATATGCCAAAAACTGCGAGCTGCAGGAGACGAAGGATCGTCACCAGTATCGACAAGAGTGGCTGGAGATGATGTGGGGCACTTAATGAGGGGATATGAGGGGTTTGGGATTCAGAGATTTAAACTTGAGTCGAGCTTTCAGAGAGGCCCTGTGGGCGGGCTGGAGGTGCTAAGGCTCAGGGCCTTCACTGAGCATCATGGGTTCGGAGTTCAGATGGACATGTTTGGCCTGGAACTGCTCAGCAAACACCTCCGGAAGTTCTGCAGGCCTGTTTCTCTGTTGTGGACTTTAGGTTCAAGCAGCACATCAGCAAGCCTGAAATCCTACAACACGAGGGGGGCCTTGGGCTCTGACGGTTCAGGCTGAAGTAACTGTGAAGTCGTTCGGGGGCAAGCTTCCTAGCTGCTTTTCTTCACGAGCACTTAACCAGATACCGTCCTGCTGCCTACGCCCGCATCTCCGTGAATTCAGTTGTTGCTGTTCGATCGGTAGTCTGCCGCATCCTTGCGCTCTTACATCCCTGGCTGGCAGGAACGATCTAGACCAGCAGGTCTTGCAGAGAAAGCGGGACCAAAAGCGGCGGTGCCCTGGACGTGACTTCATGGTCGTGCAAGACGAGGGGCGGGCTGTTTGAAGAGATCAAGTATGCAAAAGCAATAGAGAAAGTTGGTGAGAATGCCGTAACAGATGGTACAAAAAGCGCAGATGCTAAGTAAGCTTTAATGCAGTATTTGGCTGCTAATGTGAGAGCATTGATGGATCCTGTGGGTGAGAGATGCCATAGCTTGCTGCACCCCTGAGGGCAAACACCGACACAAGCGCGAAGCAACAGCACAACAGCTTGTCCCTTCTCACTCCTGTCCCCGGACCTCGAGATCTCAACTCGAAGCAGCGACGAATCCTGAAACCTATCTCCCAGTCCGAAATCCCTAAACTCTTAGGCTACTCCAACAAAAGCCCCAACCCTTCAAAGCCGGAGCCGTGAAACTGTTCTAAAACCCCACAAGCCGAAACCACCAGCCGAAAGCCGAGGATCGAGACAGAGGTCGCGCTGATCCGCACGCGCCACCTCCTCTGCCAGACAGAGTATAGGGGCCTAAATAACTACCTATGCTGTGTTGGGGGTTCCCTCTTACAGTTATGGTATAATATACCCCAAAACCCTATTCTATCTATTCAGGCCCCTTTCTTAGTGCCATAATCATTGGAATTGGATTCTGTCGGTGGTAAAGCAAGTCCTTGAACCGTAGCTGCACCTCAAAGACCTGCATCCATCATGTTGCTTCTTTATGCCGTGGGTTTTGATACTGGGTAGATGTGTTTTCGCTGCCAAGGTGGGGGTCAAGACCTGTAGGGTTCAGGGTTGGGGTCCACGGGACAGTGTATGATCTGGAGCATGCGGGTGATTCGGCATCATGCTATTGGATCTGCTGTTTGGGTACTGCCCTTGTGTACAAGGCTTTCGTTTGGGCCGTTTCCCTTGTCCCATGTTTCTGAGACTTGCAGATAAAGCCTCAAACTCCAAATCCAAAACCCAAAACCCTAAATCCTAAACTCCAAACCCTAAACCCGAAACTCCAAGCCCTAAAACTCCCAAGCCCAAACTCCAAACCTTATGCCCAAACCCTGAACCGTCCAGCTGTCTCCGCTGCGAAGTCTTTGGCTTTCACATCTCGTAGACCCTGTGCACTATAAGCTTTGTTAAAGCCCGCATCACCGGTACTAGCGGCTTTGATTACTTGCGGCTTTGATGGAGCTCTTTGTGTAATGTAGGGGCCTAAATAATCAGAATCTGGTTTTAGGGCCCATGATACTATAACTCCAATCAGGAGCCCCCAAAATAATATAGCAATTATGTGCCCACCTACTGGAGTTTTGGGGCCCATGATACTATAATTAGGATAAGGAACCCCCTAAATAATATAGGTGATTATCAAGGCTCCTAAACCCTAAACCCTTATAGTAGCCCTTAGTATCCCTTATAGTAACCCCTCTCAAGGAACCCCTATGTTAGAGAGCCTCATCAGACGAGTTCAACCCTTCGTTCTAATGTAGGGGCTGAAAAAGAATCACCTATACTAGTTTTGGGGGGTCCCTTCTTGCAATTATAGTCTAATTTGCGTCCAAAACCCTTAATCTAGTTATTGAGGCCCTTATATTGTAATTCTACTATAATTTACTCCCCAAAACCCCATTCTTATTATTAAGGCCCCTAGGTTCACGAAGCCGGAAGCTTCGAGCCCTGAAATTGCCTGCGGCCCACCTGGGCCCGAAACCTGAAAACGTAGTAGGCCCCAGGCTGGAGCCAACCCTAAACCCTAAACCCTGAACCCCAAACCCTAAAAACCCTGAACCCTAAACCCTACCGAATCTGGAGGTTTGGCCGAAGACGGAGGTCGGAACAGCAGTGAGATGCCCTGAAAGCCAAAAGAACCGCCTACAAGGAAGCCTTTAATTTAAAGAAGCCTGTCGGACTTCTCTGGGTCAAGACCCAAACCTTAGAGTTTATAATCCCAAACCCCAGAGCCTAAACCCCCTCCACCTAATTACGCGAAAAAGGCGAGGCCCATCGCCGCTCAGAGCGTGCAGTGTCCTTGCAGGCGGAGAAGCCGGAGGGCCCAGGAGTTTGGCCAGTTTCGGGGTTCGGGGGTTTAGGATTTAGGGGTTTAGGGGTCGGAGGTTTAGGTGTTTTAGGGGTTTAGGGGATTTGGGCTTCAGGCTTGTGGTGAGTGAACTGAAATTTTGGAACTTTGAATAGAAAGTCTTATGCAAATGTCTCTACTCCGTTTCACTGCGTGCATATATGCATATATCTTGTATGTTTATGTTTATTCATATATATATATACACACATACATATATACATACACATATTGTATATATATATATATAATGTATACAGGCTTATGCAACGGTGCAACAGTCTTCATCACCGGCTTCCACAAGGCATAATTACTTGGACCGGGATTGGCAAGAGCACAACTGAGACTGAGATCGCCCACGGTGCCACTTGTTCGAGATAGTCAGTGACCGAATTGATTGCACGATCTGTATTCCGACACAGAAGGAGAGTTGACTACAACTGAGTATGATGACATCACCAAAGCAAGGAATGGCTGTAATCATCAGAAGCAGCAGAACAAAGAAGGCACCTGCATCCAGCTTTCTATGCTTGTACCATGTACCTATCTCTGTTCCTGGCTATCCATCTGTCTATCAACCTACCTATCTATCTGTCTATCTATCTAGCAAACCTATCTGTGTATCTGCGTATCCATCCATCTTCCTGCCTACCTGCGTACCTACCTATACCTGCGTATGATCTACCTGCTTGTTTGACTTGTTTGTCTCGTCATGTGTCTACATGTGCTTTTGTGTGTGTGCGTGCTACAACTAAGTATTTGTATACACACACATACACATGTCTACATGTATATGGGTACATGTATAAGCGCAATTACACATAAAAAGTATAAGTACAAGTGGAAGTAAGAGTTCAAGTAAATGTAAAAGTATACGTTGAAGAAGTTTTAGTGTGAGCACCGCTAGAAGTATAATGCAAGTATAAGTATAAGTACAAGTACAAGTACCGTTAGTATATGTATAAGTACAGCTACAGGCGTAACGGCCAGCGTATGTATGTACAAGTTTGCTGCACACACTGTGTACATATATATATATATATATATATAATATCTATATATATATATATACATATGTATAAAGCCTATGAATATCTGTCTCCAAGTGTGTTGGTGTTGGTCAGTCAGGCGTCGATGCCTGGGTCAGAGCTTTTGTTATCAGGATTCGACGATCGTGGCATGGTTTTGATTTTAAGACGTTCGAGTGTTGGTGCTGGGGATTCTGAGTTTAGAGTTGAGGGCTTGCAGAGCTTCGTCTCTAAGCCCAGGCCCCCGTGGAACTATCCGGAGCCTATGGAGTACTTTGAGCGGCCGCGTCCAGGGCTTCTTATGCAGACAGCGCCACGCTTGGGGTGTCCTCGGACTCTATTTTCGGCACAGGGTAACTCGTGACGGAGGTTTTTTCGAAGATTCGGCGGTGGGATTGAGGAGCCAGCTGCGGGCAATTGTGAATTGTAACTGACTTGTTCCTGATGGTACTCGCAGGGGAGATCTTCAGGTTTCCGGGAGTCGGGTGGCTCCGGGGCTAAGTGCACAATGATCAGAGCAAGATCTTCAGAGGTGATGTGTTTCATAATGCGGGACTCTCGTACACATGAAGAACGATCCTCTGTATAACGACAGGTGCAGAGGAATCCCAATTCTTGAAAAAGAACCCCATTCATCGAGGCTGCTAGTGAAGCGCTTGGCGAGGAATGGCATCCGTAGGATTTGGATGTTCGGATGCAGGGTTGAGGTTTAATGATCCTTAGTGCCCTAAACTCTGAACCGTGTTCAGGATTTCGGGGTTTCGGATTTAGGGTTGCAATATGCAGAGGGCGGGACTAGACCCATGCCTCTTCAGCGAGCTCTGACTATGGGCTTAGGGGCTATGATGTAGGCAATCGGCGGGCAAACGGGCAGGGCGGTCCATCTTTGCAGGATGAGTTCGGTGGTGTGGGATTTCGTCTTTGCATGGTTCAGCGTACTTTGTGGCTCAGGCCCTGTGTGTTCATGTTTGAAGCAGGCAGCAGAGCTTGCCAAAATCGACGCTCTAGCTTGCCTGCGGTGGCATGAGGATACATAATGTCCTTTCCCATTTTGGTGGCTCCTTATTATAAGTATAAATTACAAAGCGCCAAAACCCTATTCTAATTACTGAGGCCCCTACATTATCATTCAGATTGTGGCAGCCTGTTTGAAGCAAAGCCGGGCTTTGTGGTTGGACGTTGCATCGATCTGTTGGGTTGGCCCTTGCCTGGAAGTGTTCTCGGGTTGCAACAGTTTAGTACACTCAGTTAGTCGGTTGCAAGCTTGCTCTATTCCCTAAGCCCAAAACCCTAAACCCGAAGCTCTAAACCCTAAACCCTATACCCCATGCCAGGGAAGCGTCGAACACCTTCCACAAGAACGATTTGCTCATGTCAGGGCCCTTGATTGCAGGGCCTCGGGTTGGGGTCAGGAACGTAGGGCCGGCTGATTTCTTCATATTATATCATGTAAGGGCCTAACTAATTAACTATTATTATGTTAGGGGTTCCTTATTGGAATTATAGCATAATGGGCCCCAAAATCCTATTCTAATTATTATGGTTCCTTTCTTAGCTGGAATTGGTCCTGCTAGCAAGTGGCTACCACGAACTTGAAGCACAAGTCAAGACGCTGAGTGTTGCAACTTCTTGCGAGGTGGAAAAGCACGTGGCAGAAAATACTCCTGTAGGCTTCTTCGAAGCCGATTTTCTTTATCCTAGGTAGTATTCGGGAGACCCCTCAAAGGGGACCCTTATGGCTTCCGTAAATTTAAAAGGGGCCTTATTGAGAGGGTCTATGTTCCCACGGATCCCCGCAATCCTGACTCCTAGTTCAAAGGAGTAGTAATACCCCACCCATCCAAAAACAGCAGACAAGGCAGACATAAGGACCTGCATGGTTTTCTAGGTTATACTCTGTGCAGTGTCAGGGGCATCTTCGACACGCCGCATGACAAGCCGGCGCACTGGGAGTTCGACACCTTCGGAGGATGGCTGGGTCCTCAGCGACTCTCCAAGGTTAGAAATATCGGCCCCTAATATGGACATGTAGGGTAATTTGTAGGCATTGTAGGTGTATAAGGATCCCAGGGTTAAGGGCCCATACTACGGGCCCATGGTTTCAACCTTAGAAACTCTAGATCGGAAGCCTCAAGCCCCCATCCGGCACCTTGATTCTTCGAGTTCGGAAAGCCGGCTACAGCCTTACCACCTTAGAACCCCCCCAAGCAGGCAACGGGCCTAAATAGTTACCAATACTATTGCGGGGGTTCCTTAATATATAGTTATAGTATACTATACCCAACAACCCTATTCTAACTATGTTAAGGTTTCTTAAACCCGCCTAAACTCCCAAAGCCCCACACGCCGAGTTGCCCTCGTGGTGTTGGCCTTGCGGCTGTTCTGACTTGTCAGTTCCCTGCTGTAGACACATCTTTCAAGAACCGAAGCTGCCGCAAAAAAAACTCCACGTATAAAGACCGATATAACGAGAAGTAGCATCCTGAATAGAGTCTGAGAAAAGCGAAGGCCATACTACCCCCCAACATCGACTTCTGATGATTATTAGACCCTAAACCCGAAACCCTAAACCGGTAATTAAGACCCCCTTTTGTTTGCACTTTCTCCACTTCCCAGGGCCCCGTTTACCTCATCCCAGAGCTTGGCCAAGGATGCTAAGGCCGCAGCTCGTGATTGGTGCTTCTGGGTGTAGGTGATGTTCCGCGCAGGTGTACCTTGGGTTTTAGAGTTGCATCAGCCATGAGCTGGCGTGCTTTTATGCTGTGTCGATATAGGCGGTTGTCTACCTTTGAAGCAACATATTCCGCGTCCAGTGAGTGGGTTTCAGGTCATGAAGGGTTAGGGTTGTTCTCAACCCTAAACCCTAAGCCCTAAAGCACAAACCCTTTGCTTGCCGACCCTAAACCCTAAAACCCTGAGGGCCCCCGAGTGTTAGGCCCCCGATCCGAAATTGGATCTGAAATCCTACATCTCTGGACTCAACCCCTGAACTAAGCCCTATAAACCCTTAAAACCTAAACCCTGAAACCCTTAAACCCTAAAACCTTAAACCCTGAACCCTTAAACCTGAAACCCTAAACCCTGAAAGCCTAAACCCTTACACTCTGAAGCCAGATGCCGGCATCTTGACGACAGGAAAAGCCTTTGGATCCCAAGGCAAAGATGTACCAAGAGCGCCCGAGGCCTATGACTGTGCGGTTCAAAGCTGAGGGTTTAGGATTTATGGTGGTGGGTCTTAAGCTAAAGGCATTCAGTCGAGAGGTTTAGGAGCTATGGTGTTGGGCTTTATGCCAAAGGCATACAATCTAGTCTTAAGCTAAAGGCATACAGTCTAGAAGTTTAAGCTTTTAATGCGTTTCGGTCCTTAAACCCTAAACCCTAAACCCTTAGTGACCTAGGTATCTTTTGTTGATCTTGCTTCGTCTGGCCGGACCGCCTTTGTAGGGTTTATGCCCTCGGGAGGGTTCGGGCAGCTGAAATCAAAGGAGAACTTTGGATTTAGGGTTTAGGGTTTGGGGTCTAGGGATTGAGGGATTGGAGCGCGTAGGACCCTTAGTTACCTTAGTTTGGGTACGGTTAAATACAAGTCCTGAAGTACCCCTTGCAGCCCAGCACTACACGGTCACCGTCGTGATAGCTGTAGTACCGTAGCCCAATGTCTACGTACGGGCGGCACCCTTATAACGCGGACCTAAAAAGGACCCTAATTTAGAGAACTACCCGTATGGTGTTGTGGTTCCGAGGCAAGTCAGAATTTTCTCCTCCTGTTCGCGGAGTCGCTGCCAAGAAATCATGTACAAACCGTAGAAATCCTGAACCTGCAACCCTGACTGAAAACAAGCCCAAACGACCAAATGCTTCGGTACCCTCAACGTTGGCCATACCGCACCACGCATTGAAACTTGCTGCACGACGAGACTACCAGCCTGCACCGTAAAACCCAACGCTATCAGAGGTTTGGGAATTAGGGTTTGGAGGGTTTTGGATTTGGGTTTTGGGTTTAGGGTTTGCAAGCATCCGGCACAACAGAACTGTTGTACATTCCCTATACCCAGCTTGCACCAAGCCAGCCAAAGCCCGCACCTTAAACCCAAAGCCCTAAGCCCGAAACGCCAGCAAAGCTGTTGGAATAATCGGACGAGGAATTCCTTCATACCAAAGTGTTGCTCCAGTACGGCTGTATTTGTAAGCCCTAAACCCCGAACCCTACATTACGCCAGGCACCTGTTCCCCCTAAACCCTGAGCCTAAGCCCCGAACCCTGAACCCTAAACCCCTGAACCCTAAACCCTGAACCCCTTAAGCCCTAAACCCCTGAACCCTAAACCCTAAACCCCGTAAGCCCTAAACCCCGGAACCCTTAACCCGAAAGCCAGAAACCCTACCATTCCGGGTCTGCGCGCACCCTGTTTAGCCGCCCAGGTCTTGAGCGGAAGTTGCGGAAGGCGCGCGTGGGGTAAGATAGGGGCCTAAATAATTGCCTTTTCTAATTTGGTGGTTCCCTACTATAATTACATTAGCATACACCCCATAACCCTCGTCAAACTATTAAGGCCCCTAGAATCGGGCAATTTTCGGGTGTAGGGCTACCAGGTGAAGAGGGATTCTAGGGGTGAGGATTTACGATTTTTGTGGCGCTAGGGTTTCAGGGTGTAGGGTTTCAAGATCTCGGATGTAGGGGTGTTTTTTGGGGGCCTTCACAATTAGAATAGGGTTTTAGGGGCCCATTTATACTATAACTCCAAGAAGGAACCCTCAAAGTAGTATAGCAAAAGTAATTATGTAGGCCCCTACATTAAATCATTAGGGCGCGCTCAAGGTTCCTTGGGAGCTCATGAGATTCGGACTTGGGGCTCTCAGTTAGTTGGCTTCCGCTTGGGACGGCTTGGGTTTGAGGATGTCTATGGGGGGTTTCCGAAAAATAGGCTGAACCCGAAGATAGTCTCCTAAATTAGTAGGATCCTTGTTATAGGACCCCAAAATAGGATGCCCCTTATTTTCGGAAACTCGCATATAACCGTTCGGGCTGGGATCGAGTGTTATTCTCGGAGAAAGAAGGTTAATCTAGCCGTAGCAGCGACGAACTGAATCTAGGTTCTTCTTGCTAGTCTGAGGCTGAAGCTTGGGATGTGAAAGTCGAGGTGTTGTTTGGTCCAAGAGGCTGACTGTTGTAGAAGGTGTTGATGGCTATTTTTTAACGGAGGGCCCTGCAGGGTGTTTATTGCTCGTCACGGGGTGGCTCTACCTCTAGTCTAGTTACATGGCTTCTCAAACTGTCCTAGACTGCCTTGTTGCGGGAGACTGCGTTCTAGAAGTGAACGACGGGCGCCCCAGGCAAGGCTGAATCTCCTCTAAACCCCTTAATCTAGGACATTTTCAGGTCATAGGAGCCTTATAGAAGGTCTATATACCTTATAGAAGCCTTGTAGAAGCCCTATATAATGCTTAAGCTCCCCACCTGTAGTGTCCTTTAACTTAACTGTCAAGCAACAGCTGTGCCTCTGCCAGGCCAAGGCGCTGGAGAAGCGAGACGAAGAGCAAAAGCCGCTGGCTCCAAGTTCAGTGGAGTTTTCTCAAGCATGTCCCCGCTCAAAGTTTCTTCTGACTCTGATTCCTAAGCACTGCTATAGGAACCCTGCTATGTATGTAACTGAGCTTGGCAAACATATGATTTGAGGTCTGGCGCGCGGCAGCCATAACATCGCAGACACCAAACCATGCCCGCCTTTATGGTAGGCCCACAAATCCCCCACATGGATCTTGAATTCTTGCCTAGCTTGCGGTTCTTACCGATGAACCGACTGTGGCCTTCAGGTACGGCGCCCTAAAGAAAAAGCGGCTGGAGGAGCATTATCAGAGCGTTGAATTGGGGAAGAAGCCCGGATGCCGTGGTTGTGAGGTTTGGGTTTTCGTGTTGCGTTAGGATCCTTCGAAAGCGCTTGTCGTTCTGTAAGTCATCCTTCACCTCATCCCTACAAGGTGTTTGTGACCTGCGGGAAGAGGTCCTCAAAGGTGCTTATCTGTATCATATGGGTAGTTCTCTAAATTAGGGTCCCTTTTAAGGTCCCAAGAATAGCACGGCACCCTTATAAACAGGATCCAAAAAGGGACCCTACTCTAGAGAACTACCCAGAAAGTATCCTCATAGAAACCTTGTAGAACCCCCATAACTAGAAACTCTTATACGTCCCTGAGAGAACTACCCAAATGCTTCTAGCAAAAAGCAAGATGCCTGTAGGAACACTAGTCGAATGAGCTCGGCCCCTCAGGCCATGTCTCCCCTAAGCCCCTAAAACCTAAGCCCTATACCCCTAAGCCCCTAGACCCCTAAACCCCTAAGCCCTAAACTCCATTCCAGATCCCTCACCCCGGGACTCTCTGGAGCTGAAGCCTGAATGCGAAACAGCCGCAGCACGCCGTAGAATTGCAAGCCTTTGAGGGTGCAAGGGTTTAGGGGCTTCAGGGGTGTAGGGTTTAGGGTTTAGCGGTTTTGGGGTTTAGGGGTGTAGGGCTTAGGATCAACCGTATACTCAGAGACTCCAGTATCCCTTGATGAAATCGGCCTACTAATCATGATTCCTTGCTCTAATTGCGGAGTATTCCCTTGCTTCCTTGGGTGCAACTCCGCACCAGGAGTTTGAGAAAACAGGCGACAGAATCATGGACCCGACCTCGCAGATGACCGTTTCCGACCCTAAACCTTCGCCCCCAACCCTAATCCCGAAACCCCAAGCTCCCCAACATCAACCTACTAAAGGGGCCCCAATAATTTCCAATACTACTTTGGGGGTTCCTTATTAGCAAGAAAGTATACTGGGCCCCAGATCCCTGTTCTTATTCAGGCCCCGAGATTATACCATCACCGGCGTAGGAGAATGCAGATCCGTTCTCTTGCCTGAAGCGGGAACGACCGGCAGCCGACCTGGTTTCTTCTGGCCACTTCGGAGTTTCCATTTTTGGTTTTTCTCTAGTCTAGGACATTTACAGGTGGATAGCTGCCGTTATAGGAGCCTCATAGAAGGTTTATATACCTTGTGGAAGCCTTATAGAAGCCCTATATACCCTAAACTCCCCACCTGCGGTTTCCTTTAATCTAGTGCTCCTAAAATGGCGACAGTTTCAGGATTCCCGAGTAGGGTGTCGGGCTTAATTTAGATAGCATACCCTACATTCCCAGTTTCAAAAGCTCAGACTCCGTGCACGTAGCCACCAATGCCGTAGCTTCGACCCCTCAACCTAAACCCTAAGCCCTAAACCCTGAACCCTCAACCCAAAGCCCTAAAACCCTGGGCCCTGAACCCTAAATACATATATAGGTATAACGCACATACATCCATCGTTGAGGCCTGGACCGAACAACGTGTCTACACCCACGAGTACTTCTCCAAGCCTCAGCCTTTCAAGCCGAAGGACGGGGCCTGGAAAAGGAAAGGCGATGTTGGGTAGACGGGTTCCGGGATAGGGGTTTAAGTTTAGGGTTTATGGTTTTGGGGTTTAAGGTTTGAGTTTGTTGAGGCTTTAGGTTTTGTGCGGGGTGGGGCCTCGTGAAAAGGCTTGGAGCTGTCCTCAGGTTTGCAGGCCGGTTCTAAGGAAGCGTTCCTTGAAGGAGCTTCTGTGCTCTGATCAACCTTTACATGCGTACGGGTTCTTTGTCCACCGCCTAGTTCGGAGGAGCTTGCTGCGTTACCTGCCCACACTTCAGTAGCACCACCATGGAACGCAATTTCAAAGCCCATCTGTGAAGAGCAACCCTTGCTGTCTTGCTCAGTCTTGTTTCTTGAGGTCTTCAGTGTTGAGGCCGAAGGGACGTTTCCCAGCAGACGACGCCCCAAGCCACGAAGCCTCGTCCGTGATCCGGATCTTTGCAGCGTAAGACGATGGGTTTCAGGAACCGTAAACCCTAAACCCCAAACCCTTAACCCTTAGCCCTTAACCCTAACCCTAAACCCTAAAACCCTAAACCTTAAAAAAACCCTATGACCTAAACCCCTAAACCCTAAACCCTAAAACCCTAAAACCCTAAAACCCTAAAACTCTAAAACCCCAAAGCCCGAAACCCTAAGCCCTAAACCGGAGCCAAGACGTGCTCCTGAACTTCCATACCGAAACCCTACACGCAGGAGCCTAAATAATTGCCCATGCTATGTTACGGGCTCCTTATTAGAAGTACAGTATAACAGCCTCCTGAACCCTCAACCCTAATGTAGGGGCCTTAATGATGAGAACAGGGTTTTTTTGGGTTCCTTCTTGTAGCTATAGCCCAAAACCCTATGCTAATGATTAAGGCCTCTACATTACCCATAGGCCGAGAGTAGCTTATAGGATTTTATATATATATATATATATGAACCCCGAAAAGGAACCCTAAACCCTATACCCTATACCCTAAACCCTAAACCCCAAAAAGGAGCTACTTGAGGGCCTATGGGTAAACGCAGGATTTCTACTACGAGACGGGCATCGGTGAGCACATCACCCAGCCGGACAAAGCCTTGAGGCCTGATGGAGGGTTCCGGGGTTTAGGGCGTCGGGATTGAGGTTAGGGCCTTAGGGGTTTAGGGTTTAGGGTTTAGGGGTTTAGGGGTTTAGGGTTTAGGGGTTTAGGGGTTTAGGGCCTTAGGGGATTTAGGGGTTTAGGGTTTAGGGCCTTAGGGGTTTAGGGCCTTAGGGCTTTAGGGTTTAGGGCCTTTCTTCATAGCTGCAGCTCGGACGGCCCGACAGCCGAACCAAGCATGCTGCTAGATGCACTGGCGATGCCAATGACAAGAGCGCGAATGACATGCTTCTGACGATGATGTGCATTGTGCTTCTTGCTGCTGAAGATTCCATTCACTGCCATATATTGTCGCCCATCGGCATGGCAACAGTGTGATGTTTAGGACCGTAGGTGGCATCACAAGGCACATAGTGTTGATATGGGTTCTCAGCGAACATACGCATCCAAACCACAACGCGCTACAACTTGCACAGAATCGAATGATGCAATCAGGCTGCCAAATAACTTTCTGCGTAGAGCTAGCGCGGAGAGCACCAGAATTTGTTCCGGCGTCGGCAGCTATGTCGCCATCGTCATCATCAGCATCAGCATCCTTATCACCACCATCATCATCATCATCATCATCATCGACTTCTTCTTCTTCATCATCATCATCATCACCATCACCATTACCATTACCATCACCATCATCATCATCATCATTATCACCATCACCATTACCAACACCATCACCATCATCATATCGTCATCATAATCACCAGCACAATCACCATCATCTGCATCATCATCACCATCATCATCACCACTGGTCGCCTTTTCCAACATTATCACAGTTAACCAGCGCAGTCCAACATTGTGCCAGCTTTCTGCAGCCGGCGCAGTCGTCTTGCGCAGCCGCAATGTTCGGAGCAACGAAAACCCCGATTCACACTCCTGTAAAGTCTGGGGGGAATTTGTTCAGGATGGGTCTCCAGGGATTACATGGCTCCGTTTGGAGACCGCCGGGGCTGCACGGCGGTGTAGCTTATAAGCCCATCCCGGCAAACAGCATTTTTCGAGGGCTTAGTGTTTCGCTGCTGCCATATATGGTTTCGGTTTCATCTGGAACTACCATGGATTTCCATCGCTTGTTGTGACTGAACTTTTGCGATCGGTTCGAGCTTTCATCATCCGACTATTCATATGTCGGTGTGGCTTTACCACTGTCGTGCACCTTGTTCCCTGGGGCCGCGCGTTGCGCCGTCCCTGCAAGCCCTACATCCCACACGACAGCTCGATCCCGGCAGTTTCGCAAGCGACATCATCGTGGGTGACGAAAACCGGAAGAGCTTCTGGAAGGAGCCTCCGAAAGGCAAGGCCATGGGGTTTCGGTTCAGGGTACAAGTTTAGCAGTCGGACATGAGATCACAAGAAGCTTACGTGTAGGGCATCGAAAGATGTCGAAATAATGAACGCTAGAAAGACGGCATAGCTGTATAGGGTCCAGTAGCAGGATAAGGATGTGTAGAAATCATGCATTATACCGCGTGACGAAGCTAAGGAGGTTGATAGTTAGATACAGTAGGTAGGTAGGTAGGTAGGTAGGTAGGTAGGTAGGTAGGTAGGTAGGTAGGTAGGGTAGAGG
>CAJNDV010033677.1:21878-33712 GCA_905221635.1 Symbiodinium sp. CCMP2456 | reverse complement strand
ATGTGTATATATATATATATTCATATATGGTATAACCTGAAGAGTTCTGGTGATGAGAATAAGAACTCTCTCTCTACATATATATATATATATATATATATATATATGTATATATAGATATACAAACATATATATATATATACTATTATTATTTGTATTATATATGCTTATATATATATAAACATTATATATATATATATATATACATATATATAGATATATTTTATTATGTATGATATTTTGTTATATATATATATATACTATATATATATATAGGACATACATTTACATGACTTTAGTATAGTTGCCAATCAAGCACTCAACACCACCAAGCCCTAAAGCCTGAACGGGGGATGAGGGTGGGGCTCAAAGACGTAAAGAGGCAAGATTGACCACACTATTCTAAACTGAGACATGAGACAACTACTAAAATGCAGACCGTACACACCATGAATAATCCTTCTATAGATTCTATAGGGTTTAAGATCGAGTTTGATGCAAGAACACCCAACCGACCGAAGCCCATCCAGCTTTTCTGCAAGACTCTGCACGTTCACAGGGCGATCATGATCGCGCTAATTGCATCAAAGCCAGCCGCAAGCTGCTCAAAAACGGTAGCAACTGCTCCTCAGGAAAGAAGGCCGACTGCCATCTTCCTCTTCGGCCGCAGGCGCTCACCGCTGCGCTGAAAGAAATCACATCACCTGGGGCTAGTCGACTTTGAGAAAGGCGTTGGGTTTAGGGTGTCGGATCCTCGCGCGCCCTCAGGGTTTAGGGTCTAAGGATATTTGGGTTCTGGGTTTCGGGTGTAGGGTTTGGGGGGAAGATCAGTTTTCCGAAACGCCCACCTCGTAGACGATCTACGGCCATAGCTTCCAGCAGGAGCAGTGTCGGTTGCCACTGCCCTGCTGCTTCACATGCAATGAGTGCAGAGTTGTAAGTTACCAGATCCAGTCTCCAGCGACGTTCTCGAAGTTCCTTCACCAGGTAACAGCTCTTCTCCCAACTGTGACCTCGCCCATGGGCAGAAACCTCGGTTCTTCTTGGTACGGAATTCAATTTAGGCTACCATCATAAGGAACCATATCCCAGAGGCTCCATATAAAGTACCATTATAGAATTAGGCCCCTAAAACCTTAATAAGGATGGTCTTTTGGGACCTAATTCCATAAGGATACTATATGTGGAGCCTCTAGGTACTATTTACCATAGATCCCTGCCATGGTAACTTGTATCAAACCCCTTATATTATGAACCATATTATTTACCATAGAACATAGATCCCTGCTATGGTAACTTAGTATCAAATTCCTTATATATAATGGGCACCTAGCAGCTGCAGCTCCATAGCTGACGATGTCTGGCTGAAGTTTCTGCTGGTAGATACCCTCCTTACTTCCCCAATAAGCCAGGGAAATAAAAGGCTAAACTTTCGAATTGCTACTGCCAAAATTAAGAACCCACAAAGTTTGAAGGTTAAACCCTAAACCCTAAACCCTAAAACCTTAAACCCCCAAACCTAAACCCTACACCCTAAACCTAAAGGTTGGGTATTGGAGAACTAAGCCTCCATGATTTCAACTGACCGGTGCCACTCGCCGCCCTCCGTGAGGGCGGCCATAGCTGCGTTGTAGGTGACCTCATTCGTATAAGTTTAGGGTTTAGGGTTTCGGGTTTAAGGTTTCGGGTTTAGGGTTTCCGGGTTTCGGGTTTAGGGTTTACGGGTTTGGGGTTTAGGGTTTAGGGTTTACGGGTTTGGGGTTTAAGGGTTTAGGGTTTAAGGGTTTCGGGCTTCGAGTTGAGGGTTTTAGGGTTTGGGGTTTAGGGTAAAAGACTGGAATGCAGACCTGTCAACTGCGAAGTTGCCTTCGACTGACCCGCTACAGTCGCACCGAAGCTTCTAGAACCAAAGAACCTAAGCCCTAAACCCCAAAAACCCAAAACCCAAACCCCTAAACCCAAAACCCTAGGCACTGTCACATACACTTAGGCTTCAAAGATTCAGTACAGGTGCCATACCCAAAGTATATACTAATTATGTACATACATGGAGCCTTTGGAACTACACCGATACTAAACCCCCTAATAAAAAAAAAACTCAAGGTTTGTAAACCCTAAACGGTTTAGGGTTTAGGGCTCCCTACACCTTAAACCGCTCCTAGATTACACTTGACCAAGGACCATGCCTAAACCCTAAACCCTAAACCCTAAACCCTAAACCCCTAAACCCATGAGCTTAGCCTTTTCAGGGAAGCTGCCAAATTGGGTTGCAGCGTTCGCTGCTTCATGACCTAGGTTGGCGTTAGGGTTTAGGGTTTAGGGTTTAGGGTTTAGGGTTTAGGGTTTAGGGTTGGGGTTTAGGGTTTAGGGCCCCTAAACGCCTTTGACAAAACTTCGTTCATAAGATCCTCTTAGACCCGATGAGGGAAAATACAAACTGTCCCAAAGGCATACCTAGCGACGAACATCACGGCCATAGCTGCTCTCCAGTACAGCGCCTTGCCCCCGGCGGTAACGAGGGCGCTGTATGTAAACACATCGGCTTGTACATTGCGGCGTGCCAAACCTCAACACCAGCAGAATCGTCCAAGCGAGCGCTCTGCAGTCCAGAAATTGAGGAAACGACAGGTGGGGAGTTTAGGGTGTATAGGGCTTCTACAAGGCTTCCATAAGGTATATAGACCTTCTATTATAAGGCTCCTCCGGTAACTACCCACCTGTCCTCGACTAAAGCCTTGAACCCTAAACTGCAAAAATGTTATCAAGACCCGGAGCCCCCCAAATGTAAACCCTCAGCACGATATGGCGAGAGCTCCATGGCCATAGCTGTAGATGGTATGGCATGCAAGTGCTTCAGCTTGAGGAAAGACATCATTAGTGATTGCTCCGAACCCAAATTGTACCTTGTAATTGTAGGGTTTCGGGTTTAGGGTTGAGGGTTGAAGGATGGTGCTGCGGCGGCTGCTGCTGCTGCTGCTGGTGCTCTCGCTCTCGCTCCTGCTGCTGCTCTTGCTGCCGTTGTTTGGTCTTGTGGAGCAGCATCCTCCAGAACTAACCAGCTTCAGCTTCTGAACCCAGACCCGATAAGAGCAAGGGCCCACGTACTTAAGAAGTAGATGTGTAGGCACAAAGGCACCACCTAGGCTCCCGAGACACGTATCCGTAAAGCCCTAAGCCCTAAACCGTGCGCCCTGCACGCCTTGCAGAAGAGCCAGCGCCTCTGTCCATGCTACCCCCTTCTCGCACGAACCTGGCTGCTTGTGAAGGAACGTAATATTTTCAGCAGCCTCAGCGACGATATATCGTGAGTGCTACTTTTTTGTTTACTCGTACAAACAACTTTTTACTTAGAGTACACAGAAACATGTGCCATTATCATATGAAAGGCAGTCGTAAACCATACATAAGCTTATCATGTTAACGGTACCCGGAAGCATGCGCCACCGGCGCTCTACGGTCGTATAAACCCTAAACCCTAAACCCCAAACCCTGAACCCTACACCCTAAACCCCGCAACCCTAGACCCTAAACCCTAAACCCCCAAACCCAACCAGCTCTAAAAAGCCCTACACCCCTGCACCGTGCAAGCTCTAAGGAGTCCTACGGTTGATGTAGGGTTTAGGGTTTAGGGTTTAGGGTTTAGGGTTTAGGGTTTAGGGTTTAGGGTTTAGGGATAAATCCTGCATTACCCATGATAAGGCAATATATATAGGGTTTGAGATTTAGAATTTAGGCTTTATAATTCCCATAGTTTAGGTTCCTTAAGGAAAATGCAGGATTTCTATCATCACCAGTAGGACCTAGACCCGAAAATCCCAAGTTCTTTAATCGAAATCCAGCAGCTGACCGCCGCACTGCAGCTGATGACGCTGGGCCGAAGTTGCTTGGTGGCAACAGTCTCAAAGACCTTGCTTGGAGGGTCGGGGGACCTCTGTAAGCAGGTAATAAGTAGACTTCTAAGTACCTAAAAGTGACCTTAATTGGAGTTATGATACTTATAAGCCTATAAAGTAACTACTTACTAAGTCCACCGACCCTCCAAGTGAACCCAGACAAGGCTTCAGGGTTTACGGTTGGGTCTGTGAGGTTTGGGTTAAGGGTCCGGGATTTCTAACCCCCCCCCTCTTCTCCGAAGGCACCTTTAACGCCTCGTTCCACTGTGCACGCTTCTCGCAGGCACTGATGGCAGAGTTGTAGGAGGCAATATCCGGATCCGGGAGCGTTTCTGCTTCACCTTCATATCTGTTCCAAGCCCTACGGGTCCATGTATTCCCTCGGAGTATACTTTGACCCTAAAGTATCCAGATAGGGACTACATTCAGGCCTAAGTATATACTATTTGGGCACATGGACCCTTAGCAAAGTGTAGGGGTTTAGGTTGGAAATATCCGGATGCGTGAGAGCTTGTGCTTCACCTTCAGGGTTCATGGAACGGTTTAGGGTTTAGGGTTTAGGGTTTAGGGTTTAGGGTTTAGGGGTAGATGATTAGTGTACAGTACCTGCTGTGTTTGGTCTTGGGTTTTCTGGTTTAGGTGTTTATGTCACAACTCTTAATATCGAGTTTCGTCAGGCATTGCGTGGGTTCTCTAGGCCTGTTTGAAGCGAACCGCTGCACAAAAGAACCCCAAAAGTTCAAGGTCCGAGTGGCCTTCATAGCTCGAATCGGGATTCATTTGTAGTATGCCATGGATATAACAGGGACTAGTTGTTCAGACCCCTATCCCAAAGGGTCCGATTTCCCAAATACTGAGGTTATAGGCTCCAAAAACCGTTCAGGATGTAGAACTTCAGACCTAGACCTAGAACTCCACTACTATACGGGTATTTTAGGGTATATGCAAGAGCAAAGTCACAGCCAGACTCCAGACTGGAGACGGCCAGCCGCCAGTTTCTGCCTCTGACGCATGCGCTGATTGACCTGTTGTGGCTCTCAAAGGATCCAAGTAACAGTAAGCAACAGTAAGCAACAGTGAGCAACTGTAAGTCAGTAAGTAACAGTATAGTACAGCCTATGCTTTTGGGCTTTCGGGGCCCGAATCTCTGCGAAAGAAAGCTACTATATTGGTACTCCGACCTGTTGTAGCTGACCACAGATGGTTGCGCATGCTGATTCCGGAGCTCTTGTATCTCAAGAACGGAAGCCATCCATGAGCCGCCTCTGCTCTCCGACCCAGTTGCGGCATTTGTGCCCTTCGGCACATATGTGGGCATCACACCATGAAAGCTGCGGGTTTCTCCAGGCTACTCACGGGACGAACCTATCGATTAACACAATTCTTTATCAAGTACTTCAACAAGTTCAAGGTTTTGTGTGCAGAACGTTTAATGCAATTTATTAAGATTAATGTCGGCGGAAACTGGGTGTCTGCCGGGATGGTGATGTGCATTGTTTACAACGTGCATCAGTGATCATCAGTGGTTGAAGAAGCCTGCGAATTTGCTTTAATAATGGAGCTTTAGAATTACGAAAACCCTGGTACCCATTACCCACAACAAACCCCATGCGAGCAACGTCAAACCAACAACTTAACCTCAACAAGAGCCGTGTAAACCCACAAGAGCTATCTGAGCCGGCAGCTGCGAAAGGACAGCAAAGATACATTGCATTGAGTTACATTACATTACATTACATTACATTACATTACATTACATTACAATACAATACATCACATTAAGTTGTAACTACACTACACTACATCACATTACACTACACTACACTACATTACACTACATTACATTACACTACATTACATTACACTACATTACATGGCATTACATTATGTTATGCTGTATTACCCATGCTCCCGCTCCGAAGCTAGAACTAGGACGTTTCAATTGCTCTGGGAATGAGAAGTACAGTAGTAGTACAGTTGTCGTATAGTAGGTGGGTTTAGGGTTTTGAGTGAATGAGTGAGTGAGTGAGTGGCCTGGGGTGCACTCCGGCCGCACGGAAAAGTTCCCTCCCACCATCTTTTCCCCCCTCCGTTTTCGTCATCGGAGAGATCCGGGCAAGGGGGGTGAGTTTAGAGTTCAGGGTTAGGGGCACTGCTATATAGAGCTGCTTACGGAGGGGGTTAACCTCGAAACGATGATAATGATAACCATCAAGACCGAAAACCCTTCATCTTGAACAGGATATGGCCGTCTGGATTACCCTAAGGGTCCATGTACCCAAATAGTATATACTTAGGCCTTAGTGTAGTTCATATATAGGTACTTTAGGGTCAAAGTATACTCATACGGATACATGGACCCTTAGGGTTATGTGGAGGGTCAGCCAGAGTGTGAGCTTGAATTGTTCGCTGGAATGAATAGCTCTACATATCTACGTCTTCAAAGTGGCAGAGAGTAAGGGGAGCTGTCCATGTTAGGATCCCCGCGTGAATGCCAAAAAGGTATGCGATAAATGCTGGTTGAGAGCTCAAGGTTCAGGAAATCTCGCCGATCTAGCTGATGTAGGGGCGTTAGTAACCGTTAGTAACTAGAATAGGGTTTTGGGGCCCCTTCTACGATAATTATAAGAAGGATCCCCCAGAATAGTATTTGATAATTGTTTAGGCCCCTATATTACTGGCACCCGTTTGCCCTTTTTCTTTTTGGGTTCCCTTAATAAACCCAAACAGTATGAAAAAGGGTACCCTTGTTCTTTAGGCCCAAATATTACTGCACCGACAGCTCGGCTACTCTGATGGTGGACAACGGAGCAATTCGTCCAACAGAGCCGGGACCTGAAAATATGGCGCAATCATGAATGGACCCTTATCCCAAAGGCTCCATATTGGGGGGTTAAGGGGGTTCAGGGTGTTCAGGGGCTTTCGGGTTCAGGAGTTTAAGGTTTGGGGGTTTAGGGCTTAGGAAACTCCAGGTGGGGAGTTTAGGGTATATAGGGCTTCTATAAGGCTTCTAGAAGGTATATAGACCTTCTATAAAGCTCTTATAACGGTAACTACACACCTGAAAATAGGCTCCACATATAGTACCATCATGGAATTAGGGACCGAAAACCTTCATAAGGATGGTCTTTTGGAACCTAATTCCATAACGGTACTATATTTGTAGCCTCTGGGTTATAGCCTTATCGGACGTCTTTCCATCACAACCCCTGCAACAATCAAAGCACAGCACGTCACAGATTTGTAAAGAAGCGTGACAGAGACCTAACACCACAGCAACACAAGCTCCACACCTCAAGCCCTACAACCCAAAAGCCCTAAACCCTGCAAGCACTGTATAAAACTGACTCCCAAGCACAAAGCCACCTCGGCACCCTTCGGGTCAGCAAGCAGGATGCTGCTCTGGATGAAGACATTATGCCTCGGCTTTGGGTATATGGGTATGCCCTAAAGACCTTCCTCTCAGGGTTCAAAGATTTCATCCCTCTCAATACCTGACCTCTAAACGGCCCAAGTATAAGTGACCAAACATCAGTGCATTGGGGCCCCAAACCCGAAACCCTTAACCCCCAAACTCTGTCTCATATTGTGCTCTGACTGGTTTTTGGCTACCGGAAACCTCGGGGCCTCGAACCACTAGTTTCCTAAACCTATGTACTCTGGGGGCCTTAATGATTAAATTACAATGTACGCCAAAACACGGATCCTCAGCCTCCGGAGCGAACACGTGGGTGTATGTATGTACGTATGTATGTACCTGTACACATAGGCATTAGACTCAGGTAATAAAGGGGTCTGCGTAATTAGAATAGTCTTGGGGGACATTATACCACAGTCATAAGAAGATACCCCCCAAAATAGTATAGGTAATTATTTTCCCCCCTTCATTAGACTAGCGACCCGTTGCTTCATCACCAGCTGCTCTGCAATCCTGCTATCACACGAACTTTCGTTTTCGCCGGCGCCGACTGAAAATCGCAAGGGTATGTTGAAACGGACCAAGCGACCCCCAAAAGGTTGACGACCGGGTCCAATGTATGGCACCAAATTATTACAGATCCGGTACTGTCCACCCTGAAACCTAGACCCTCGGCTGCGGTTCCTCTGATTCGGGCAGGTTTGGCGTGGAGGGACAGCAGGTCGGTCCTCATGTCATTCTTTAGCGTGCACTGTCAGTCAGTACGACACCGGAAATGGTATGCATGAGTCATAGTTCTTCTGACGAGGCAACGATCGCTAAAGGGCCTTTGACTTTCACACTAATTTTGAAACTTTCTTCCCGGAGCTCTAGACGTCAGCAACCTGTATAGTAGGTTTTTGGGTTATATCTGGCACAAAGCACATCAAAACCCCGTTCTAATCACTAAGGCGCTCTACAAACTAGGTTGCTAGATTCCCTGTACGTATAACATATGCCATGGTCTTCGCAAAGGCTCACAAGGCCCCGGAGCAAGTCAGGCGTGGTCCTATAGAGCAATCCTACAAAGCTTCGCGCAACCCTACAAAGCCCTACGAACCTCAAAATCCAAACCTACAAAACCCTGGGCTTTGTTAGTAAACCAACTGGTGCTCTAGTATGATAAACCCTAAACCCTAAACCCTAAACCCTGGGGTTCGCTTGGTTCTGAAAAGTGTTGCCAAGCCAGGAGTCGTTGGCGCTGCGACCCAAGAACTCACTCGGTTTAGGGTTCAGGGTTTAGGGTTTAGGGTTTAGGGTTTAGGGGGTTCCCCGATTATTATGCCCCACAAACACCGGCACTTGCGGGTGTTGGGTTTTTGGGGCAAGTCAAATCGCCGTACTCATTGGGAGCTTAACTTACCCTAAGGGTCCATGTAGTCATATGGTATATACTTGGGCCTTAAAGTAGTCCCTATATAGGTACTTTGGGGTCAAAGTATGCTCATATGGATACATGGGTTGAGTGGGTGAACTATACTATGATGTATGTTTGGGCAGGAGGACATCCGATAAACAGCCACCGGCCGCATGGCGATGCGATATTAACCCTACACCCTAACCCGAAATTATGGCATGTGGGTTACCTTAACCCCAAATAACCTACCCTTTTTAGGACTTCTATAGGGAAGTCATGTTAAGGAACCCAAAAAAGGTAGGTTCTTAAGGGTCCAGGTAGTGGTTTAGGGTTTAGGGTTTAGGCTCGTAGAATAAACCCCGAATCCTTGCAGCTTTTCCCGAATTCATCCGAGAATGCCTTCTCTAGGGTTGCTGGTATCTGTTTAGAGTTTAGGGTTTAGGGTTTAGGGTTTATGATCTCAACTTGAAACTGGCCACGAACCAAAACTCTTGACATAAGGAGTGCTGCCCAGACCTTCCAAGCTCCATTCATTAAGTAAGGAACATACCTTAAATCATATGAGGGATCCTATTAGAATTTAAACTATACTCCTTAATTAAGGGGTTTTGGAAACTCTGGGTGGGGAGCCCTAAACCCTAAACCCTAAACCCTAAACCCGTACATTTCTCCAACCCTCATAAGATCGGGCCCTGAAAGAACCGCTCAACTTTGGGGCTGAGCCCCAGCCCAAAAAAGGGTTTAGGGTTTAGGGTTTAGGGTTTGGGGTTTAGGGCTTAGGGTTTAGGGTTTTGGTTAACCTTTTCAGTTATGGTAGGATCATATAAGCCCCAAAAGGTTAAAGGTTATATACTCAGCCACTAAGTCAAAGAAGCCTTGCAAAGGAGACCCATTCTACTTGTCGAGGCCCGCATCTTCAGCGCCGTTTAGTAAACCATAAGAGAAGAATGCGTTGAATACCCCCCTGGAGTTCTCGAGCTTTTGTACTGCTATTGTAATAAGCCATTACAATAGCAATATACAAAGAAGAAGAACCCCGAACCCTCAACCCTGAACCCTAAAGACCCTAAGAGCACACAAGTCTTATGGCAACTTTCGAGCATGCTCAGGGGGTCTCAGAAGAGGGAGACTGACCGTTTGGAGGCCTCCCAGACGGTTTCTGGCTTCGGGCTGAGGGGGGGTTTGGGGTTTAGGATTTGGGGTTTGGTAAATTTAGGGTTCAGGGTTGGGTTTCAGAAGTTGGGGCTTGGGGTTTGTGGGTTTAGGGTTTGGGGTTTAGGGTGTCAGGCTTAGGATTTAAGATTTGTGCGCGTCGTTGCGCTCCTCCCTAAACCCACCACATATGGGGGGGTTTCCTAAAATAGGGGACCCGAATATAGTACCCTAAATAGCGGGATCCGTATTATAAGGATCTCAAAATAAGGCACCCCTTATTTTCGGAAGCTCCCATACGTCTCTGGGCCCTAATGCGTCGGAGTTTAGGCCCTCAGAGCCCGAATCCCTGTAAAGCCTATGAACACCCCTCAAACAGATCAGGGTTTAGGGTTTAAGGTTTAGGGTTTAAGGCTTAGGGTTTAAACTAGGACCCTAGAATGTAGCACCTTTTCCTGAATAACTTATCCTACGGTGAGGATCCTAGCATCAGAAACCAACAACATGTACTACTCGTACATGTTTGGGTCTGGGCAGGGTGCGTAACAATACATAGAACCGGATCCACAAGCCACCATGAAATTCCGGGCAGACTCAGAGGACTCAGGAGAACAGGGAGAGAGGGCCCCATTTCGAGGCCTGCCATGCGAAGCAGCTTAGGAAACCTTCCAACTTTGGGATTCAAGGCAGTTTAGGCATATAGTGCCTTTTGCAGGGTTTGGTAAGTAAGGCTTGCGCTAAAGGGGTTTAGGGCCTATAGGATATGTTATCTAGGGCATATATAGGGCTTTCGAAGGCTTTGTACCATGATGTCCGCTCATGGGCCTCTCTGACTCCTCTGCTGAAAGCCCATATGGGAGTTTCCGAAACTAAGGGGTACCTTACTTTGAGGTCCTTATAAGCGTCTTCTAGAAGGATCCTACTATTTAAGGAACTTCTTTTAGGTCCACTAGTTTCGGAAACCCCCATATTGCTTCGCATGATGATTCCTATAGTACTTGTTCTCGTCCAAAAAGCGGCACCAAGCGCGAACAACACAACAAGAAGAAACAATTCACCGCACCCTGGAGCCCGAAACCATCATCCCGAGAAACTTCAACCTCTCGGCTGAACCTCAAACCCTCAACCAACATCAACCAAGCCACGCAAAATCCCTTACAAAGTCCTGTGCTGGAAGACCTATGAAGCCCTCCGAAAACCTTCTATATGTACAATTATATACATATATATATATATACACATATTTATATATTTATATTTATATAACCCACATATGAATGTATCCTCGAGCCTTTCTACAAATCTAACCTGTAACCTGTTCAGCTTCAAACCCTCGTAGCAAACCTAACAACTGCCCTTATAAGACCACTGGCAAACAAAAACATATAAACCCTGTTGATGCCCCCTATAACATCTCGACAGAATTACTTATACAACAAGCCCTTACAACCTTCCTAAGAAATCCCTAATTTTGGCCTAAACCCTAAAGACTAAGCCTTGAAGGAATCCGCGAAAAAAGGTCCTAACTGTCCACGAACCTTAACCCTACACCATAAGCCACACCTAATGCCCTATGACCACGTCTGTTTGGCCTGCTTGGGGTCGCCCTCCGGTGCTGTGCCAGGCCTCAAAGTTACCCTCAACCCCTAACCCCAAAACCTTCACCCCTAAACCTTCACCCCTAAACCTTAAACCCTAAACCCTAAACCCCAAACACTAAACCAGAAACCCTAAACCTTGAACCCTAAACCTGGAACCCTGAACCCCTAAACCCTAAGCCCCAAAGAAGCCCTACACCGTTGCTTGGGGGAGCCTTTGGGGCTTCTGGGGGCCTCGGGCCTTGTAACTATGGCAAACAAAGTACACTACGGTGTGTATTGACATCTGAAGTAGAAGTAGTAGTAGTAGTAGTAGTAGTAGTAGTCGTCGTCGTCGTCGTAGAAGTAGTCGTCGTCGTAGAAGTAGAAGTAGAAGT
>CAJNDV010033676.1:17548-28153 GCA_905221635.1 Symbiodinium sp. CCMP2456 | reverse complement strand
AGGGTTTAGGGTTTAGGCTTCGGAGCCCCCTCCCCGCTCAGCTTCATAGCCCTAAGGATGCATGTAGCCGCATACAGCGTGCACTTCTGGCACTGCAGGCGATAACGAAAAACCAACTTTGAGGCCGTGTACGGCATAGGTGCACCATAAGGGTCCATGTGCCAAAGCGCTATATGTACTTTGGCCTTGAAATGAAGTCTATAACCCTAAACCCTAAACCCATATAGGTACTGCATCCTTTCGCATTTCAGAGCCGAAGTGTAGCCCAACATCTGAAAGGTCGCTCGAGTGTAATTTTATAAGGCAGTATTGACTAGAACAGGGCTTTGGCGTACAAAGTCTCACTACATCTAACAGAAGGAACTCTAAGAAATAGTACCACTAGTTATTCAGGCTTCTGTATTCTCCCGGCGGTGGTAAGGTAACTACGATCAAGGCCTTATAGGACGAGGTGGCACAAAGTTCGAGATCAGGTCAGGGATCGTGTTATATCCAGCTCCCGACCGAAACCTGACACCCGAAAGTTCACAGCCTCTGGCTCACACCAAAACCGGCCAACATAGACTGTACGTATGCCCAACAGCCAGAACCCTAAAGCCTCCAAAGCCCAAACCTGAGCGCAAAACCCAACACCTAAACCCTGAACACACAACCCCTAAACCACAAACCCCACAAACACTAGCGCGCCTTATACCTGCGAGCCAGGCGTTCGCTCGCCCGCTCGAGGAGGAGCGGCTCCTCCAGGGAGCGCCTCCATGGATTGGTGCTTTTTTTGTTTGAAGGAGAACTGTTACAGGGTGTTTAAGTTTTTAGATGGGTTTCAGAGTTTTACATGGTTTAAGGCTTACTATGAGTTTATAGCGTTTTTATGTGGATTTAAAAAGGTTTTGCAGGGACTTATATAGGATTAAGTTTCATAAGGCTTTGCCATGTAGTCTCGAGAAAAGGCGTTGCTGGTGTGCATAGTGTAGTTCCAGGCGAGGTCCAATAGAAGCTGCTATGAGGTTTCAAAACAACGCTTACAAAAGCGCAAGGGATTTGGGGTAATGTAGGGGCCTCAATAATTAGAATCGGGTTTTGGGGCCCAGTATACTATACTATTTAAAAAAGGAACGCCCGAAAAGCAGTATCGGTAATTGTTCAGATCCCTATAGCAGGAGATCAGAGCTTTCGGGCATGTGACAGTTTACCAAACTCCTAGACCTCATTTGCAGAATTCTGCATCTGTCCTTTGAACCTTCCCTGTTAGTTTCCAAAAACAAAACCTGACAATCCCACCACCCTGAACCATGCCTCGCCCGACAGCTACACACATGTAGATAAGATATAGAGATAGAAGTGGAGATGGAGATGAAATAGAGACAGAGACAGGGATAGAAGTCTAGATGTGCATATACCTATGTAGAAACAGCAACAGATGCAGACGGACACGTAGATACAGGGATAGAGACAGAAATGGAAAGATAGATTGGTAGACAGATGGATCGATCCATCGACAAGTAGATAGATGCCGTTGGTACCCCGCCTGCCTAAACCCTCAACCCTCAATATCAACTCTCAACACTAAGCCCTAAACACGAAAGCCCTTAAAGGAGCCCTTATGGGCCCTTCGAAGCCCAAGGGTGTCAGAAACCTGGAAAGCTCCACTACATTCCCTCGAAGTGTCTGCGAAAGGGACGGCTCGCTTGGGGCTTTATGGGTTTAAAGGGTTTAGGGGTTTAGGGTTTAGGGTTTAGGGGTCTAGGGTGTGTCGACCAAACATCCGCGGTAGGTGTATGATTTATCGTGCAACGGAGCTATCGCGACGTACGTCCGAGTTAGGGGTTTAGGGTTTAGGGTTTAGGGGTTTAGGGTTTAGGGTTTAGGGTTTAGAGTTTAGGGGTTTAGGGTTTAGGGTGTCGTTCGAGGGAATGCCTCTAATCCCAGACTCAAAGAGCTTGGGGAACACCTCGAATTTTGGAGAATCCTGCCGATTTTGGTGTGCCTGGTTGTCAAACAAACCCTTTTTAAGGGTCCATGTGCTCATATGGTATATATACATTGGCCCTAAAGTAGTCCCTATATAGGTACTTTGGGGCCTAAGTATAAACTATTCGGGTACGTGGACCCTTAGGGCACTCTTTTACACCCGAAAACAAGTCTCTTGGATTACAGCCAGGAGTCCTAGGTGCTAGGCTGAGGGTTTAGGGTTTAGGGTTTAGGGTTTTAGGATTTAGGGTTTTAGGGTTTAGGGTTTAGGGTTTAGGGTTTAGGGTTTAGGGTTTAGGGTGCTGAGGCCTTCAAGATGATCAACAGGTCAGTTTCGAGGAGGGACCGTGGGGAATAGGACTCCTCAACAAGGAGATTCGTACGGCGACTTTGCACACAAACATGTTCCTAGAACCTCCAACGGGCTTGATTAAGGAAGATGCCCCAACGCAGATCAAGAACCCGATAAACATCCATTTGCTGCTGGATTCTTTAGACCGAGCAACCGCAAGTCCCAACTCCACACGATCGACCCCACACATCCCACTGAGTCCTCAGCTGTCGATGAAAGCCTGGACCCTAAATACCGAAGCATTGAATCATATATTCAAATTAAAGAAAACAAACCACACGCAGAAGCTGACATGCAAGCCAACGACCCGGGAGCGTTATGAATACGCGTCTTGTCCGTCCTCCCCACTTTCGGCACTGCGTCATCGAGACCGTCGTCCAGCGCCCCCTCTCCCAAGTCGCAACATTCATCATCCAGGAAAGTTTGCTCTCCGAAGAGCACACCGATGTCTCGTGCCACCACCACGGGAAAGAAGCCTTTCGGCATGTTGAACCCAGAGAACCCAATACCCCTTAAATAGGAATATTCCTTAAATCACAAAATCAAGACCCCTATAATTTAAGCTAGATTCCTTAATTAATTGGCATTTGGGCTCTCTGGGAATAGGTTCCGCGTGAAGCGCAGAGTGGCCGCCGTTCCTTCCGGGCAGTGCCATGGAAGGCGGGGCTGTCCCGATGCAATCCTGAAACCCCCAAAATCCCGGAAGCTCTGCCGCACTGTACAGGGTTTGGGGCTTAGGGTTAAAGTTTTAGGATGTACCACACGAGCCCCAAACCCTCTATGCGCAAGACCTACGTAGTCGCAAACACCGCAAAAAAAACCACACACGCCCGAAAGACAGACCCCAGACGGGACCGTCCCAGAAACCTAAACACTAAAACGACGCTAAACCCTGAAACTCCCATTCCAGCAAGCATACACCGCAGGCCTTTCGAGTGCGAACTTCGACGCCCTAGCACGTCGAGCTGCGCTGGCGATCTCCTGAGTGCAGGGCTGAAAGATGCTGGGGGTTACGGCTTAAGAGGTTTAGGGTGTGTGTGTGTGTGTGTGTCTCTGTGTCTGTGTGTAGGCTCATCCGTGCTGAAAGCGCGGGGATGCAAGCCTCTTCTTTTCTGAAAACTCGTCGTAGAGTTGACTACTGCTTGTCTCAGACCTCCAAAGACTCTTCAAGCCCCAACCTTGGAACCCTGTGCCTGCTACTAGGTTTAGGGTTTAGGGTCTAGGGTTTAGGGTTTAGGGTGCCCTACGCCTCTCCTCTGCTACTACACCTCTGCCCCCCAGTGTCACCAGCTTCTTCAGCCTCATAAGCCCTGCTAGCAACCCTGTTGCTCATGTGCACCGCCTGATATCTCCAGAACATCAACCCACACTCAAAATCTCAGCTAGCAAAACTCTAGCCCAAAACCTTATACCCTTATAGCCCTAAACCCTAAACCCTATTCTATCAGCCCCAAACCTTAAACCCTAAAGCCCTAAGCCCTAAAGCCAAAGCCACTTCGATGCCGGCCAAGCTGCCTGGGAGAAGCTGGTTTGCACCTTCGTCGACCTTGTCGTTTCGGGCTTGTGCCGATTGTGGGGTTTATCGGGGAGAGAATAGGGTTTAGGGTTTAGGGTTTAGGATTTTGGGCTGATAGAATAGGGTTTAGGGTTTAGGGTTTAGGGCTGGTAGAATAGGGTTTAGGGATTCGGGTTTCGGGCTGATAGAGTAGGGTTTAGGGTTTAGGGTTTAGGGCTGATAGAATAGGGTTTAGGGTTTAGGGCTGATAGAATAGGGTTTAGGGTTTAGGGTTCATGAGTGTTCGGAGCGTACCGGAAGGTTCAGCCTCGCCTTATTTGGGTTGCTAACCGTAAAGTTGGGGAGCCAAACAACGGAACTACATTGGAGACCATAGGCGAGCTTTAAAAATCAGTTAAGGCTAACTATCTTGAGATTTTATTGCCTGCCTCGGTGAGATCCATCCAGAAAAGTTCATTCACTGCCATCTGAAACCGGAATCCGTTTCAAGCTCTACACTGTACACACCCCTAAAGGCCCTAAACTGTCAGCCCCAACTAAGAATCAAAGCCTCAGACTCAATACCATGCGCTTTCAACCCTTGAACCCATCAACTGCGTGAACGGGGCTCACCCACATCCTCGTCGCTTTCGCCACCGTCGTACTCATTCTCGGAGACGTGTCCTTTTTCATCTTCGACCTCGGAAGCTTCAGAGGTCTCACGTAGCATCGAGGTCCGCATATCTTACTTAAGACTTCAATACTTCGGAGAGTGTCTTGGGGCATGTTCTACCATAACTAAATTGAGGAATGCCAAGACCCAAAGGATCCTTATACACCACTATATGCCCTATATGTACCCTTGAGGGTCCCTAGAAAGGCTTACGGGGTCCATATTAGAGGCCCATACTTCTAGCCCTAAACCCTAAACCCTAGGCCCATCATTCTACCCTTAGACTCATCGAAGTCCGAACCTTAGAAAGGCCCTGATATTCAGGCTTCGATGCTATCGGCCAGGGGGTTCGAAAGGGCCCACGAGGTTGAAAGGAGTCGGCCCAGGAAAGGATTTCCCCCCGAGCTCCATCCTGTCGAAGCTATTGGGTTTAGGTTTTGGGAGTTTAGGGGTTTAGGGGTTTAGGGTTTGGGGTTTAGGGCTTAGGTGTTTAGGGCTTTTGGAGTTTAGGGGTTTAGGGTTTAGGGTTTAGGGGCCTCATCTAGCAACCCTCCATACTTCGTCAAAACCAAGCTTCCCTTATTCCCTAAAATCTTCTCAGCAAAGCCGCGAATAAGCACCAAAAAGAGCCAAAAACACAGAACAACCAACATGACAAACACAACGTACTAAACCCCACTGAACGCCTGAAACCTTAAAGACCCTGAACCACCTGAACAAAGTTGGTAAAGGCCAGAAGTCGGAGCTGGGAATCCAGAGGCCAAAGTTCGCCTGACAAGAGCTGCCCTTTTGGTTGGTTTTGGGGCTGAGGGCTCTGGGTTTAGGGTTTGGGGTTGAAGGTTTTGGGTTTATGGGTTTATGGGTTTAGGGTTTGGGGTTGAGGAAGTTTACGATTTAGTGTTAAGGGGCGCGGGGTTGGGGGTGTAAGCTGTAGAATGTGGGATCTAAGGGTTAAGGGTTTGGGGAGTGGGTGCAAGTACAAGGTGTAGGGTCACGGGTTTAAGGTTGCAGGCAAGGCTTGTAGGATTTAGGCCTTAGGTGTTTTGATATGTCAGTGCTGTTTATTTAGTGTCTCTAACAGGTCGTGGGAGGCAGTTCGCCAGGGCTTACAGGCTGACGCAGTTGGGGCTTGCGCATTGTATGACTATGTGAGGGCTGGGGCGCAAGGACTTTAAATACTGCATCGCTTTTTCTTCGCCCCGCAGCTACTCAACCACGAACTGCACTTCTGCAAATCTTGCCGAATTGCGGAATTGAAAAGCACCTCAGTTTCATGCAGTGTGCCGTTTGAATCGCACTTGTCTTATATTAGCATTGACCATTCTAAGATTCCAGGGACGACTCGAGCGAAAGTGGATTTAGGGTTTAGGGTGTAGGAAAACAACGAGACCGATAAGCCCGAACGAAGATGGAGATGCGAGAGAACACCGGAACGACGAGGACGACCGAGCGCAGGGAGCCCCAAACCCTATAGACCCTATAGGCCTATAGACCCAAACGATTGATGAAGATAGGCTAGGACTGCATTTCACGGTCTCGTCAACTCGAAGTGAAGAGTTGAAAAGCTTCAACCCTACTCTTGTAACCTAGAACAACGACGGGGTCAACAAAACCCAGTCTTCGTAAGCGTACCTACAAGTAAAGCCCCAAACCTAGGCCCATCTAGAATCATCTAACCTGAAGCCTACCATAGGAGCCTTTATTGTTGGAATAGGGTGTTGGGGCCCATTACACTATAATCATAACCAGGAACCCCCCCAAAAAAAATGGAAATTATTTAGGGCTTCTATATCAAGATTTTTCCACAGATTACTCATTGTCCTATGTGCTTTGGGACTCTCTGGACCTCGAGCTCGAAGAAGTTCAGCTCTGTAAGGACGAAGAGGGACAGGCGGTCGCCTGAAGGGATACCAATGAAGGATAACCCTAAACCCTAAACCCCTAGACCCTAAACCCTAAGCCCACCAGAAGGGATACCATAAAGGGATCCTTGAAAAGCTCTTTTAGGATTCCTTGAAGGCTTGAGGACGCACTGTAAGGTTTCCTTTAACGGGCTTAATATAGAGGCCCTAGCAATTAAGATAGGGTTTGGGGGTATATTATACTGTAGTTATAACCCTGAACTTGATATAGAGGCCTTAACAATTAGAATAGGGTTCTGGGGTCCCTAAATTACGGGGTCTTAGGATGTGTCGAGTGTTTAGTTGTTTATCAAGTTGCTATGTATTGGCCTTAAGGAGTTTCGTACCAGAAGTGTCGTTTTTGGTATGCCCATCCTTCTGCTTGGTCAACTTGTGCCAAAGGCTCCCAAAGCCCAAGGTTCAAATCCCGGTTGATCATGTACTCCCCGAAACGAAGCTAGTGTTCCTACTATCCTGAACCCGAATCTCCCGAAGATTCAACGACGACGTAAGTTGGACCCTTTGGGGAAACCAAAACTTTCTCCACCAATGTCCAGCTCCGAGGATCCCCAACAGACACAGTAGGAAGAACCCTAAAAACCCTAAACCCTACCTGTAACTCTCTTGACCTACAGCTTAGCAGCCAGTACCCCTTAATTAGTAGGTAGAACCCAAAAAACTGAAGATGATTAGAGTCCAAGGTAAACCTTCGGAAGTACTCTTCGGGCTTGTGTAAGTATGCAAGAGTTGAGGGGTCTAAAATTGGCGGTTTTTGTGGAGTACAGTGTTGGGTTCGGGGGGAGGGCGACCAGACCTCAAGACAGTAAATATCGTGCCGTATTTTGGTACGTTGCTTCGGGTGGAAACCGCGGCGAAAGCCAGCATGAAAACATCCACTTAAACCATAATAGAAGGCAGAACATGATCCTTCCGATCTGGGTAGACTGTCCGAAAAACCTAACAAAACCCGTTTCAAATAACCACACAAGATCTGAAAGCCTTTCCTATGCAGCCCTGGAAGCTCTTGACAGAATGCCTTCCTGTGTTTTACCCCATTAGGGTTTAGGGTTTAGGGATCCTAAACCCAAAACCCAAAACCCTAAACCGGGGTGGCCTTCGTCTGTTTCGCGGTAGGCCCAAGTGGTCCGCGCGATTCGCGATGCAGTCTTGGACTTCGCTGCTTTGTCCACCTCAGCACAACCATGGAGCTTGAGGCTGAACCCGAAAGCACATATATTTAGGGCTTCAGGGTTTAAGGGGTTTGGGGTTTATCTATCTATGTATCTATGTATCTATATGTATATGTATAAACTAAATTCACAAAATATTATTTGTACGGATTAGTGATGCTTGTATTGCGACTTGTAGTTTATCTGATTGCAAATACTTGCTGATATGTATTGATACCTGAAATCGTATGTAAATTTACACTCATAGTTATATGCAGATTAAAAAGTTGTACTTGTACATCGAAAATTAAAAGAACATGAAACTCTGTATCATGCATGTACATGCAGGGCTTCAAAATAGAATACCTGCGTTGTATACAGTACGGTTCTCATGCTTTCTGGAACTATCCCCATCATGCCAAACTAAACCGTAAAGTAAACCCTCAACCCTGAAACCTAAGCCCATGAAAGCAACAAATGCTCAACTCTCAAATCGAGTACTTAAACCGTGAACTAAACCCTCAACCCTACAATGGTCCTAAATCCTAAAACCAAGCGTGCAGCCCTAGACCCCAAACTCTTTGCCCATACCCTAAGAAAATAAGTCCTGCTGAAACCCGTAAACCCGTCCGTTGACTGTTCTCTTAAAGCAATGTTTAACCCTAAACCCTAAACTCCAAACCCCTAAACCCAAAACCCTAAATGGGGGATCCATATGTAAAGGATGCTTCTCTCTGGGGTCTGTGTTTAGGTCGCCTATGTTCTACAACCCGCACATGGGCACATGGGGTATCCTTGAGGGAGCCACAATGGTGAAGAGCCACCAGCTCAAGTGTTCAGGGTGGTTTATGGTGTAACTGTGAGCCTAAACCTTAAGCCTTAATCCATAACAACCCTTCTCCCCTGTACCCTCTTGTACCAGTGTAGTACCCTTATAGGAACCCTTTCTCAAGGAACCCTTCAATAAACCCAAAGCCCTAAACTGTGAACCCTGAAAGAAACCCGTATTTCTTACAGGAACCGTCAACTAGAGCCCAATGCCTACAGCCTGAAACTCCAAATATCCTACCTTAGACTTATAGAAGGGAAGCCATAAGACGGAACAATACATAGTATATAGGTAGGTTTCATAGGGTTCAGGCAAGCCCCACGCCCTAAGCCCTAGGCACCCTACAAGCCCTATAGAGACTAAACCCAAAGCCCTGTAAACCCTATAGAGACTAAACCCTAAGCCCTATAAGCCCTATAGAGTCTAAACCCTAAGCCTAAGCCCTAGAAACCCTATAGAGCCTCAGCCCTACACCCTATGAGACGAAGCCCTAAACCCTATAAACCCTATACAGACTAAACCCTATACAGACTAAACCCTAAACCCTATATAAGGTTTATAGAGACGAAGTTTTAAACCCCAGAGCCCGGCGAGGGACCAACATCTCCTGCTGAATCTTCACGCGCGAAGGGGCGCTTTGGCCGCTCAGCGTCATGAGACCTCGCGGATGCGAGTCTTAAGGGCTCCTCTCAGGGCTCCATCAAGGATTCCTGTAAGGGCTCCTTTAACTTTATAGGGGTATAGGCTATAGGGTTTGGGGTACCTCGCGGATGCGAGTCTTAAGGGCTGCTCTACAGACTCCAGAAAGGATTCCTTTAGGGGTTCCTTTAACTTTATAGGGAATTAGGGTTTAGGGTTTAGCTCTTAAGGGCTCCTCTACTTGGAAGCCCAGAGGACTGAGGAATTCGGTTATAAGTAGGATTATAGCTAGGGTAACTCCATCTATTTAGGATACTTGTTTAGGGTTTAGGGTTTAGGGTTTAGGGTTTAGGGTTTATAACTCTACTTGCAACCTACTTACTAAGTCCCCTAGGCCTCCAAAATTTCGGCTCCGCTCAGGGTTCCATGAAGGATTACTTTCTGGCTTCTTTTAGCTTTAAGGGTTCCTTAAGGCGGTCCACCAAGGGTTCCTTCAAGGTGTCATTCCAAAGGTTCTGGGTGGTTGCGGGATGTAGGAGTCACCCGGATTGTGGCTCGAGGGATGCATCATATAGGGGCCTTGATAACTAGAATAGGGTAGTTGGGGTATATTCTACTATAATTTTAGTAAGGAACCACCCAAAATAGTATTGGTAATGATTTAGGCCCCTACATTCATATCTGAAACTTCGGGGTGTAGTGGACTGGGGCTAAAGCCGCTATCGCCTTTGCACTTTAGTAATATCCCTCGTCAGCCCTACAACAATCCCCATAATTCACACTAACTAGACTACTGAACCCTAAACCCTAAACCCTGAACCCTAATCAGACTACTTAATGAGTCACAGGAGCACATTGGAATATGCATCGCCAGAATCCTGAATACAGCCCCGCCCACTGCATGCTTTGTATTGATCCTGTTCCGAAAATATTAGCCTTGCCAGGAAGATAGGCCATCATGATCCTAGCATCCTCAGAAGTTCTAGCCTCGGGTACTAGGGTTCGGTATGAGAGTGCCGCAAGGCCCCAAACTCTAAACCCCCATAAACCCTTGGCCCTATCTTCACCCTTTCACCCTGCCCTAAACCCTAAACCCTAAACCCTTGCTTGAACAGAAGGACCCGCTGTGCACACCAGTTGGCTTTGCGCGGTGGCTCCATCCGTACAGAAAATCGGTGCCAGGCTCTTGCGGCTTCGGGTTGGGGTTCCGGGTTTAGGGTTTAGGGTCTAGGGTTTAGGGTTTACGGCACAACGGAGTTTGGGGTTTTGTTGGGCTTCGGGTTCATTTTGAAGAGTCAACCTAAACCTGCAACTTCACCCTGAACCCAACCCCCTAAACTGCATAAACCACAAACCTTCAACCCTGCCTCAACCTTGAACCCTAAGCAACCAACCCTAAACCTTTATGGAACCCGAACAGACCCCTTGGAGCATCCTGTACAAAGGACCCAGAGAACCCAATACCCCTTAAATAAGGAATGTATCTTATACCATAATATTAAGGCCCTTACAATCTAGGGTACGTATCCTCATAGATGGATCTCTGACGGACTCCTCTAAAGAAACCCTAAACCCTAAA
>CAJNDV010033675.1:117452-130421 GCA_905221635.1 Symbiodinium sp. CCMP2456 | reverse complement strand
GCATGCATGCATGCATGCAGGTAGAAAGAGGGAGCTAGGGAAGTAGCCTCCCTACTGCCTGCCTAACTACAAACATGTACAAGCGAACACGTGTGCGTATATACGAAATTCCCCGAACAGCATGGCGACACTGTGGGGTGTTCACGTGCAGAGCTCAGAAAAAAGGGCTTTGGCTCCTGGCATTGTGAGGCGCCAAAGCCCGCCACTGGGGACGGGAACTCAAAACGTTGGGAGAACACTCAGTGCAGCTTCTCCGGTTGTTCTTTCCCACCAGCATGCGAGGTCTTCGATTTCAGGGTAGTGTCGTGAAACAGCTCATGTCTGCAGTCCTGGACCGCACTATTCTGAATGTCGGGCTCTTTGCCGTGGCTTATAATCAGTCAGCGCCGTTCCCTAGTTTTGGAGTGGTGTGGCCCTGGTGTGGAATTCCAACGGTCTGACATAACACCTCCCGACTTGCTTATGCATGTGCTAGCATACCTTTGTGCATGTGCGCAGACAGACACACACAGACAGAGACAGACGGCTAAACAGACCACGCTCTTAAACTCGCCAGAGCGCCCTTGACCACTCCAAATCAACTCGGCAAGGCGCATCCATCCGAGGGCTCGAGACCCGCGAACTCGCCGATGGGGAGGCGTGGGAAGCGCGTGAGCTGGAAGAAGGTGTTGAAGGCCTGAGACAAAAATTCGATGCAAGGTTCAGAGAAGCCCGCAGCTTGGCGTCGATTGGAGTCACAAGTACTGCTTGCTCTCGGGTCTGTGCAGCGGCCGCTCAGGGAGCACCCGCCGCCGTCTCGGCACCACACAGCCTGGAGAAGAAAACCAAAAGGCGCTGCGGACACGTGCGAAGCTTCGAGGCTGCCTTGGCTCGGCTCCGGCTCCGGCTTCGGCTTTTCGTTCGGGGACGGCCTCGGTGTCTCTGAGGGCCCAAAAGGAAGCCGAGGCCCAGTTCTTTAGCCCACGGCTCCCAGTCCGACACGTCAGACTGCGCGTCTGCCTGGACGGTCGCTGTAACTCCGGGCAAAGAGAACTCGGCCTCAAGCTCAGGCGCCTCCGGACTGCAGCTGAGCTTCTTCAGCCTTGCGGGAAAGTGCTTCCGGGGCATGAGAGGAAAGTAGGTCGTCAGATACTGCGAGCAGGGGATGCCCTGTGACGCGAAAGCAAGTACGGTAGCCCACCTGTGTACCGCTCGGGCAGAAGCCGTTTTGGGCGACACACCCTGACATGGCTCATCCAGAAGCAGGGTCCGCCAAAAACACTGCAAGCTTCCTGCTCTGCAACGTTCAGAAGTTCAGAATTTCCGGTTAGTCCTCCTGACACTGCCACGGCCTTCAGCGCTCTGCATGGCGAGGCGACATGTCGCACTCCCTGGATCAAAGGAGACTGAGGGCACGTGATACTCCGAATTCGGCCCTTCACTCCCTGGACAACACGCTAACCCTTTGAGGGTCCAACGCGGGAGGGCGATGTTGGAGGAGTCATTAACACGGACTCGGCAGGAGCACACGTGAAACACGCTCTCATGCCGGCACTTGCAGGGGACGCGGGATGTCTGCAATGCAATCTCGGACGAAACAGCGAATGCAGGACAAGGACCGGATTTACAAAACTTTCTTGGAATTCCTTGGCATCCCACATCCGCTTTGGTCTCCCGCTCGGGCAAAGGCAGCGTTCGCCGCACCATGCCTCATGCATCTTGCGTGAACATGCAGGGCTGCTCACAGCAGACGCAGACTGAGACGGCTGACTCGCTGGCAGCCCAGACCTCGGCTCAAGCTCGTGGGATGGATCTCGGGCCGTGCCTAGGCGGTTCTTTCTTCCAAGCCGCTCGAGCGCCGCCGTCTCCGCCACTCGCGCGGCGGCCTCGGCACTGCTGCTGCGAAGAGCGAAGATTTCTCCCTGTCTGCCGTCCCTGTGCCCTGTGTGCCTCCTGTCCACCCTCACGAGAAGCCTCGATCTCCTCACACGGCCGGGAGAGCGGGATCTTGAGAATGCAGGCCGCCAGCAGCCCTTGGCCCTGCCTCGCGCATCCGCATCCTTGCGATCTCCACGCGCCCCCTCTCCAGCACCTGCAGCTGTCCCACGCTGTCCCGCTGTTTCGTGGAGAAGGAGCTAAACATGTGACTCAGAACATGGTCGAAGCTGGGATGGTGTGATTGTGCCATGGTCTCCCTCGTCAAAGCTTTGTGGATGGCGGGTACAACTGCATGCCATACCGGCCTCGATAAAGCCGTGGAAGAACAGGAAGATGTCCTCTCGTCTCTATTTTCGGAGAACATGACCGCATGACCATCTGAAGGGTGACAGCTGGCACACATTCTAGTCTATGGGAGTACCCAAAGGTCCTGTGATTCATCAGAGTCCTTCGAAGGTGGTGGGAACACGGCATCCTGGCATCGCCACGGCATGAACTACTGAGGAGGGCCAGCCGAATCCAAGCGCGGGGCTGGATCTCCGAGAAAGACTGCGAGCTCCTTGCAGCGACCCGAAAATCATGTCTGCTCTGATGATCGGTCCGTTGCCACCAATGTTGCGATTTGCCTCGAAAAGCTGAGCCGCATGCCCAGTAGCTTCGGAAGACTTCCAGACACAGCTCCGCCAAGCGAGAGGCCTGCACGAAAAGAAAAGTATTTAACACGGACGGAGACGGGGCGGCCCTCAGGCTGTTGCAGTGTTGCAGCACACATGCCGAAGTACATTGTGCGCCTGGTCCCGACGGCTGTCCAGGAACTCTTTCAAGTGCTCCTGGTGAAGGTGTCATCTCGAAACCCTGTGACACGTTCGAGAAGGAACATTCTGATCATTACTGTGCAACGCGGCTTGAGGAAAGAGTTTATGAGAGACCTGCTGCCGAGGTCACAGATAGACATGGCCTAGTTACAGGTAGAATGATTCGGAATGTCCTGGAAGACGTCGTCCTGCACGCCAATGGCGAAACTTCATGAACGACAAGACATCATCAAGTTGACTTACACAGGACGGAGTGTCCTCAGAGAGAGCGCTGGGCACCTGCCAGACGGACTCCGATACAGCATTGGCATTTCGTAGTGCCCCAGTATGCTCGTGATGCTGTGACTGTGAAGAGTGAGTTTGTAGGTATATACTATATTCTCTAAGGAAGCCGACAAGATGACAGGTTGAAACCTCCCGCAGCGCCTGCGCACCGAGCTCGCGAAGCGCAGCCCGCTGGGTGATAAGTTCCCGGCACCGCTCCTGAACCCCAGCGCTCTTGCCTTAGATGCGTGAATGGAGGTTGGGAGGCTCTATGAGGTTCTGAGTTGACCAAAGAATTGCAAAAAGTGCCCCAACTGATCACTTTCCTTCGCGATTCTTGCTGTCCATTCCTCTCGCCGTGCCTTTCTTGTCTCGAACATATCTTCGCTGAGGTTTTCTAAGAGCCAGACCAAGCAGTCCTTGTGATCTCAATGCATCGGTGGCCTGCAGGCCCTCGCACAATGAATTGACCTGCGGTCGGGTTTCCGCTTTCGGTGAAATTTTCCGATAGGCACGATCAGGGGTATAAGGGCTACAAGGGCTACTCCAACTGCCCCCGCAATGAACCGTGGCAGCCTGGCCTGTCTCAAGGGCATCTGCGCCAGCGCGAGGTGTAGAAGGGAGAGCTGAGGTCGCAAGGGCGACCTGCAGAAGGTTAAGCCAATCCCCACAGTCACCCCTCTTCGAAAGCTTCATGTCTCGGCGATGGCCTCGTCTGCAGCGTAGAATCGAGGCTCTGTAAGCGAAAGCCATGAGAAGCGTGTACTCCTCCAGCGGCCTGGAATGCGGCCAGTGATGTTCTAGCAGTGGCAGCGGTAGAGCAGGGCAAATCCAGCCAGCACGTCAAATTTGACACACAACCGCACGCCTCATTTAGCTGATTGCCAATCTTCATGACCTGGCGCATGCTCCGCTACAAACCATGTAGAAGGGCACACCTGGCATCAAGTGAAAATGTGCCAACGGCCTGACGGAAGAAGGACTGGAGTGCCTCCTTCCTTGTGCTAAGGGCCTTCGAGGCAACGTGCTTGGGCACCGAGCTTCGAGAGCGATCGGCAGGCAAAACGGCCTCGAGTCCAGACTGCAGGACCTGGCGGTTTCAGAAGCTTCCGGAGGTGAGATATCGCTTGCCTCCTGGCCTCCAGATGTTTCTGACACTTCGCAGCGTCGCGATCCCAAGATGACTCGATCTGAAGACCTCGCTGACAGAAGCGGCAAAAGGACTCACGCTCTGACCTACTGGATATACTGCATGGTCCACTCGAGAGTCTGCAGGAGGCGAGCGAAGATCGACTTCAAAGCAGTGAAACACCATAAGCCCATAGCATCTCAATCGCTGGCTTACGCCTGGAATGCCGCAGACCTGTCAGGGAGGGAGGAGAATGTTCAAAATATCGAACCCGTACCAACTAAACCAAACCCCTATGCTTCCCGTCGCAGCTGAAACTGCATGGAAGTGCCCCTCATCGTGTACTCCTTGAGACAAGATGCGCTTCTCTGAAGACTGAGCACTCATGGCACCAGATTGCAAGGCTATAGCGGTTCTACGGATTCTAGGCGCTACCTCTCCAGCAAGGCATGGGTGACTTAGTTTGCTCCGTCTTTAATTTGACAAATGCTATCCCATTTTGATTGAGCCAGTGCCCGCCTGGTGCATGAGGCGATGCTCTTGCTCAGCCTCGCAGCGCGACAGGGCATCTACGCCCTCAGCCTCGCAACGTTGCCAGGACCGCTCAGCTCTCGTGGGCCATAGCAAAGGGCAAACTCCTGCCTCAACGAAGGATGCCACAGGATTGCCGGCCTCGCCAAACGGACACGTCTCTGTAGGATACTAGTCCGAGCGCCGTGTTCGAGCAGCCCTACGGAAACAGGGAGAAGGCAGCACCTCGAAGTTGCTCTCGACGGCATCACGCAAACTTTGCAAACCATCCTCGTCCTAGCAGAACTCACTGGAGGCTAGTGGCGGGGCTGACGGGCTCACGCAACGACTCTAAGCCAAGACTGGCAAGTCGCAGCAGAAGTCCTGGCTGACAGTGCACTGGAGGATGCTTTTGCAAATGTCCTTCGATTGATGCATGATCTCCAGGTCTGGCTGTCTGCAAACTTATAGCTCTTCGCCTCCGGCGTCATTGACTGCCCCTGGTTGCTCCGAGTTTGGATGCGCTGCCGAGCCAGGAACAGCCCGGCACTCCTTTCTCGGGAACAACGGATTGGACGGGCTGGAGGCGAGTGGCCAAGAATAAGCATCCTTGTCGTCCTTTCGTCGAGAATCAGACGCTTCTGCTTGGGAAGGCCTGGAGAGCTCAACACTCCAGGATCTCGTGCAGAACACTCCCGGCTTACCCGCCACATCCCGTCATGACTCTTCATTCCGGCTGCCTGGGACAGCGGGCGTCTTGCCAGGCCCTGAACATGCAAATGAGCTGTGCGCCCCAGGTTGGGTCTTCGGAACGCTCAAAACAATTCGATCTACGTGCACCTCCACACAAGCCTAAAGCTTTATTGCATCCGAGCCTGTGGACGAAACGCTGGACGTGGTCTGCCCTTCTGTGGAGACGGATCGCACACCTCAGCCATCTTAAACCGAGAACACGTCTGTGCTGCTGCAGCTGCTGTCGAGATGGATCGGAAACCGTATGAGCCACACAAATCAATCACAGAATTCTATTGCAGCATGCTCCCTGTAAACTTGGGGTCGGGCTTGAGCTGCTGCTGGGGGTCGAGCGGAGTGGCCGCTGGCTGGGGTGGGGGCCTGACAGCCCAAGAGCACCGAAAAGGTATGCATGAAAACCACCTGCTGACGGCGCATGGCAACTCGGTGTCCGGAACAACAATTCTATGGCTCAGTTGCATCTGCACTCGGCTTATGTACCCTGGTGCAGATGTCCGGGATTCGCTGAGAGCCTGACGGGCCCGGAACCAGTACTGCACCTGGGCATCGTCCATGCACTCCACGTCGGTGCCTTGGCTCCGAGGACGGGGCCAGCACTCTGCGGCACAGAACCATGCGTGCGTGTATGCTTGCATCCTTTTGCGCATTAAATGCCAGCAACTGTTTCAGCTGTTCGTTCGTAGAGTGCACCGAACCAAGCAAAATATCGGACAATATACACTACGCGACAACATAGCATTGAAGTACGTATCGTTTACTACCTATTCACTACAACATTCCAACTTGTGTGTATATATATATATATATGATGTGGAAGAGCTCGACGAAGCTATGTATCTTGTTACATATATCCACTGGCAAACTCATGTGGAACGCAATTGGCAGAAAACACATGAATAAGAAGGATACGATCATACTCCGACAGAGTGTAGTCACACCATGGGGTGGGTTCCCACTGGCTGCGTCTTGCACATCGCGATCGAGCATTTGGTGAATCGGCACCAGCTGCGTATTTCGGGGTGTATTTGAATGGATATCCTGCTCCACCGCAGTTCGGCGCGCAGTTGGCCCTTCAAGTCGCTCGCTGGGTCGCAAAAATCCTGGCTTGGCCGCGTACCATGCGGTGCCTAGGATAGGATCTTGAACTTCGGTTCGAAGGTATTCGAAGGGATCATTTCACGAAATTCGAAGCCGTGCTCCCGCCGCAGAACCGGGCACATTTTGGCGCATCGTCTTCCTGCCACTTTCCGCCCCCGGAGAATGGCGCTCCTGTTTCCCGCCACAGTTCCTCAATTGTAGAAGCATCTACCCTCAGTTTGAAGTACATATGCATGTATGTGTGATTCGGGGCAGGCACGCGGGGCATGCATTTTCATACCCATACACAAATGCAAAAGACAGTGTACCTGTGTATGTGCTCATGCTGAATGCGTGCACATGTAACCATGCATGTATGCGTGACTGTGTATACATATATATATATATGTGTGTGTGCATTCGTATCTTTCTTTCGCAATGGTAGGAGGTGGAGGAGCGACCCCCACTCCCACGCTGAGGCGCCCCCGATATGTTCTGAGGAGGCTTTGCACGATCCTGCCTGGGCGACGAGAGGGGCGAAGGCCGCAGCTTGGGCAGGAGTGAGACCAGTTTGGTTGGCGAAGGCTTGAGATGGCAGGTTCATGGCGGAGATCACCGGGGAGGGCCACGAGGAAGAAGGGTAGGAGGAAAGACTTCCTTGAGACAAACATTGCCAAGGTATCTTTTCACTTCGTTTCACTTCCGGGCGTAGGAGACTTGTCAGGTCTCCCGGGCCGAAACGTATCTCTGTCTCTCTCTCTGAGGCGTCTGAAGCCTCCAGCGCCCAAGGCCCGCGCAGGCAGGGGTGAAAATGGGATTCAGCCCCTCCGAGGACGACTAGTTGCTGCCATGCTTGCCTCACCCAAAAACTCCAAATACGAACAAACCATTCCCCGGACTCTGAAAGCCTGCTCGGACAAATGCGGCGCCCTTGCCTTGATGCAAGCATCATATAGGCACAACACAAGTATGACGGAATCTGGCCGACCACAGCTCCAAGCTGTATGAAAATATTCAGTGTGGGGTAAATGCATTAAGGAAAGAAAGCGCTCGCTGGCAAAGCACAGGTTTCCAACTGCAACGATCAAAAAACACTGTCACATGGAAAAAGGATCTCTCTCTCTCTCTCTCTCTGTGTCTCTTTGCTGGGCTAGAGCTAGAGACAGTCCCTCCTCTTGCTTGCTCGCTCGGCGTTGGGGGCTGCGCTATGCCTGTGTCCTCGTCCGGTCTGTGCGACACAATTGGTGGACGCAGGGAGCATGTTGGCGTCACAACTCCGACCCCTGAGTCCCGGCAAGTTAGCAACGTTGCCGCAGTACAACCCCGCCTTGTGTGCTCCCCTTGAGTCCGTGCTTCACTCGCAAGGCTTTTGGCGAGTTGGTCGGTCCCCGGTCATTGCCGACTGTGTTGCCCCTGTGCAGTCGGCCCGCTCTTGTACAGGAAAGGATTATGCCTCCTTTCTCTCGCTCCCTCTCTCTCGCGCTCGCTCTCTCTGTGCATGCAGAGCCATATGATGACCTGTACACCAGACACCAGCACTCACAAATAAGTGGAGGTCAATGGCATACAGAAAACAACAAAATCGGTGTACATAGACATAGACATAGACACATACATACAAAAACATACATATACATACATATACATACATATACATACATATACATACATATACATACATATTTATACACATATGTATGTGCATAGTTGGTTACCTTACGAAATATTGATATACTTTGGTGAGTCTTTGCAAAGTTATGTTGATTTCGCGCCGGGTTGGAATCCACATCCCTAGACCCGAAAGCCCTAAACTAGCTACGAGTCAAACTTTCAGCCATCTTTAAACCTAAACATGAAACAGGAGTTTCGTCGTGAATTTGTTTTTTCATGTTACATGTGCACCTATATTTCCTTACAAGGCCATGGAGCGCCCGGCCGCCGCGCTGGATGAAATGGTCCGAGTCTGCCGCCCGGGCGGAGCCTTGTCGGCCTTTGGAGGGTCGTCGACTTCTGCAAGACAAGTACTTGGTGAGCTCTCCACGATGTACTTTTTGAGAATATCTTCATGAAGCTATAGCCAGGAACCCGAACAATGGCAGCAGGTAGACACTGAAAAAAAAACGCTCTCCATAGAGCTTCCTGCTACAAGCTGAAGTCTGTGCCAAACCTTAGCGACAGCATGGGCAGAGCGTCTTCTCGCATTTTATAGAGGTTTAAATGTTTTCACTGAGGATTCCGTCAGTTTTCCGTGAGGGGGTTTTATACGGGTTCCGCTTTGGTTTTATGCGGTTTCCGTAAAGTTCTTACAAACATTAAGGTTTTGAGCCGGGCTCCGGGCCGTCTGCAAGGTTTCTATGCGGACTTTATATGGGTGAAGTCGAAGGGTTTCGAGTTTAGGGTTGAAGGTTTTCTCGTTCACGGTTGCATGGTCGGGGCGTAAGGTTTTCGTTATAGGGTCCGGGGCTGGATTACGGAATCTAGCATACAAAGCCTATGCGAGGATGCGTGATCCGCTGGGGGTTTGTGTTGCAGACTTGATGATTTCCAGCTTATCCTGGGGGCTGCTGTTTTGCGATTCGAGTTGCGAGGCCCAAATTTTGAAAGTAGTTGCGTCCGTGTGCCGGGAAATAGACTCCAAACTCCAGGCACCAAGTCAAAGATTTACTTACTATCCCGCAGAGAGCCCAGGAAAACTCCAATCAGAAGCCTGTAAAACACGAAGCCCCCTAAACCCTAAACCCCCAAAGGGCAGATTTTGCTGCTGGAGCCTGGCGTGGCTAACAGAGCCATCGAAGCTTGGACGCATGCAACATTAGAATAGCCACAGAGCCGTCCTTACTCGGAGGTTCAGGGTAACCTAAACCATTTTTTGTAACCCTGCTTACCCCCCGCTCCCTAAGACTCCAAATAATCGCCCTACGTAGGTTTGTAGACTTTCGACCCCAGAGTAGGTGTCCTTATGATACTATGGTAAAAAATACAGCCGAACCCTATTCTAATTAATGAGGCTCCTATATGAAGCTATGTCGGGTTTATGCATACGGTACTTCAGCAGTTTCAGGGTTTCTTTTAGCGATGAGGGAATTTCGTAAATGAGGATATTGAGAAAGCTAAAGGTAGTTTCGACTGCCTATTACCCCAATAAGGGGTACCAACAACATCTGACAACCCCCCTCAACCCTAACCCGAAACCTTAAACCCTGGAGGTCTCCAAAGCCTGAATCGTAGCTTACTGAATCTGATCCTTGAGGTACATGTAGGATCAGGGGACTCAGCAAGTATCACTCTTTATCATACTTCCGGGTTGTAAGTAACCATGCAAAACTGTGTAACTGTATAGCTATACTCGTTTCCTGTTCGAGTCCCTGGATCCAGGGTGAAGGGAACCAGCATCGCTTGGGTTGAGGCATCCCGTAGTTTACTTAGCAGTTCAGGTTCCAGGTTGGAGTTTCGAGGTTAGGGCTTGGGGGTTTAGGATGGTTTAGGGTTTCAGAAGTTTCGGGGTGAGGGTGTAGGGTTTTTTGGGGATCAGCCTTCTAAAACGCCTGCTTTCGTCCGTCCAAGAGACTGCTTAGGCCCCAGTGGGTCCGAGAAAGGCCTTTACAGGGTCTTTTCCCAGGGTTTAAAGCTTAATGTAGGGGCCATATTAATTACCTATGTTTTTTGAGGGGCTCTTTATTATACGTATTGTATAATGGACCCCAAAACCCTATTCCTAATTTTTGAGCCCCTATACTATCAGGCGGAGGTTGGTCACGGAAAGGTTACAGTTTTGTGACGTGACCCCAGCCCCCAAGTGATCGTAAACCCATGGTAAAGTCGTAAGCCTTAAAACCCTTCAGCCCAACACTCACCAGCGCCGTAAGTCGTAGATCTTTACCCGAGGCCTAAAGCCCTAAACCCCTAAACCTGAATCCCAAGCCCCGAAAAGCTAAAGCCGTGTGCTATTTCCTTGGAGCTCCCTGGTCCGAAAGCTAAGCCTAAAACCCCCAACTCAGAGACCTCCCCGAAGCCCTTCCTCTGGGTCAGAAAAACCCTACCTTTCTCCATTTTTTCGAATGAAATGGTAATGAGGATTCAGAAAAAGGGTAGGTCATTTGGGGCTCAGGTAGGCCTTGAGCCCCAAACCCTGAAACCTGCCCTCAACCCTAAGCTCTAATACAGAAGCCTGAATATTAACTACAACATGATTGTTCGGGTTTCTTATTACTATAAATATACTATAATGGGACCCGGAACCCTATTCTAACTATCAAGGCCCCTACATTAAGCCCCAAGCCCTACCCTATACCCTAAACCCTAAACCCCTAAACCCTAAACCCTAAACCCCTGCAGCACAGAGGTCCGATGGGCACAGGAGCAGCTGGCGCTGGTTCCGAGCCCCACGCACGAGTGGGAGTCCCTCTTCAGAGCACTGGCGTAAGGGAACAGGAGTCTGAGTCCTATCGATGTCTGAGTAATAGCCCTTAATGGTATAATGAAACACAAATAAATAAATAAGTATATATATATATATATGCCTGCTCTTATTGTTCTGAATTTCAGATTTCGATGTCTGAGGCAGAGAATTCGTATCCATTACGTAGAGTCCTTTTCAGATTCTTCTGAGGTTCATAAGATGACGGTTGCAACCATGTTGCGATCGGGTTTAACCAATGGAGATCTCGTTCAAGGCTAAGTCTTTGTCTTGCCTCATTCCACGTCTTTTGTATTGCGATTCGCATAAGGATCGAGGCGTGCCTAGACTCCTCGACCTTCCAGAACATGTTGACTAAGGACACTGGCTATTGTGATTTCCAGGGTTTCTCAACATCTTGCAAGAGCGAAAGGTTCTGCAGGTTGCAGGCTGTGTTCTGCAAGTTTCGCTTGGTTGCCAGGGTTGCTTTTTTCATACTGTGTGAGGCATCTCGGCTGAAGGATCTCTAGGATGCCAAACCAGTCTTAAACTGGCTTATCCTTGTTCTCCTTCGACTCAGTTCGGAAAGCTGTAATCGTCTCTTGGCTATGCCATTGTCCCGGGTTGAACAAAGGACTCCAGCACCTCAAACCCTAAACCCTAAACCCTAAACCCTAAACCTCAATTGACAGAACACCCAGAGCCTTCGAGCCTTCGAACCCGAAACCCTAAACTCTAACACCCGAAACGTAGCTTCGGAATCCCCTAAATTGCACACAGGTTTGGATATCGCGATGACACGGATGTGAATGCTCTGATGCAAAGCCGTACCGACTTGGAGGAGGGTTTGGGATATGGGGCTATCTCCATTCATGCAGGCTTTGGGATTGGGGAATGTGCGCTGTTGCTGGGTTACAACTTTCAGGCTTGAGTGCGGCTGCATTGGCTATGCTTTCGGTTTCGGAGTCAGCTAACGCCTTTTAGCGGCGTAACATGTTTGCCTGTGTGAGTGTGCGTCGAGGGATTGCAGAGGTGTTCGCAAGCAAAACAAAACCCGCGAGCTCCTTGCTGGTTTAGGAGTTTAGCTTTTTAGGGTTTAATGAGCTCATTTAAGAGAGCTGTAAAGGTTTGTTGAAAGTTCGTTTTTTGATGTCAGGCCTCCTTTGTCCGGTTTGTGGCTACAAAGACCTTACCTGTTGCTTCTATGTGAGATTTGGGATTACCCTACGGCCATCATATGCTGGGCGCAAGGTAGGGGGACAAACCCTTGAATGGATTTTTGCATAGTTCCTGCACATCTGCATGTGTGACCGATGCGGTTGCAGAGTTGTTAGGTGAAGCAGATCCAGACGCGCGGGATGGGCAGCTTGCTGGCAGATGGGAGACTTAGGCGCCTAAACAAATACCAAGATTGCTTCTTTCATGGCTCCTTCTTAAAGTCATATCATTCGTAAAATCTCTCCGAGTATTCGGTGGTTGTCCAGCTTTATTGGTTGCCCGCTCACTCATTGTAGACCCCCAAGATCCATGTACTTTTTCGGCATAGACCTAGGCCCTGACATCGCTACACAGGAGCCCCTTGAAGGCCGATCCTAATGTACTGGTTATTTGCAGGGACCCTTCGTGTTAAAGTAAACGACTGATGAATATACTCGCTCTTCTTATGAAGGTAGGGACCCCAACATCGGGCCCCTACAGAAAAAGGAGTTTACGAATCAGTGCCTTGCGTAAAGCTGTGACGTTCTGAGCACACATTGACCTGTCGATCAGCTTCTGTCACCTTTGGCCGCAGATAGGCCACGCGCACCAAAAAACCCCAAACCCTAAAACGCTGAACTCAAAAACTAAAACCCTGAACCCCAAACTCTGCCCAATGACAAGCCTGAGCCCTTGAACCTAAACCGTCAAGCCTGAACCCCAGGTTTTCAAAAACTAGAAACAACACCTGAGGCAACTGGTACTTGGTTTGGGCTCGGAAGCCGGAGCCAGAGTGAAGACGGCAGAAATTCTCCGACCTTCCCGTTATCCCTTGTAAGTACGCAAGATAAACATAAAGAAGTAAATAAGTAAATAAATAAATAAATATATATATGAGAGAGACACCTCTA
>CAJNDV010033675.1:105734-117352 GCA_905221635.1 Symbiodinium sp. CCMP2456 | reverse complement strand
AAAAACATACATATACATACATATACATACATATACATACATATACATACATACATACATACATACATACATACATACATACATACAGACAGACAGACAGACAGACAGACAGACAGACAGACATACACTCAAAAATAGATATATATATATATATATGCACACACATACTTGCTTTTTTATTGCATGTACTTATTATTTTTGCTATTTATGTACTTTGCGCATACACTTTGTTGATTTACCCACAGTTGTCTGTTTATACTTGTGTATAACTATGTATACAGATGCATGTGTTAAGCTGTGCACACCTCTTGCATTTCATGCACCAGTGAGAGCTGGCCTTCGAATGCAGACCCTGGTCGAAGCGGTGGCAGCTCGGGCATGCTAGCCGGCGCAATGGCGCCTCTTGCACAGTTTCAGGAGGACGGAATCACTTCAGACTGTCAAGTGGCGTCCCTGAACCTTAGAACTGTTCTTTTGAGCCCTGCCAGGAGCCGCACTCAGGAAGGTGTCCGAACTGAGCTCGTAGTCGGCGTCCGTAAGTGCCGACTGCAAACCCATGGTGCAGTGACAAAAAAGCTCTGACCATCTGTGCTTTACATGATTGCCTCAACACCCCATCAGAACCGGTCATAAGCAATTTCTAATCCACGGCGGGGTCGCAAGCTTTTTCCAGTTGATGTTCACCAACCCGTTGCTCCTGCAGGAGAGCAGCGCCAACTTTTCCAGTTTTCGCGAGAAAAGTCCGTGGCCTGGGCGGCAGCGCCCCGATCTTTGGCACCGGACCCGGTGCTGGCGCCTCTCTGGGAATAAAAGAACAGAAAGTCTCAGACTCTTTCTGCGGAGCCCCAAACGGCCTTGGCCTTGGCCTTGGGGGGTGGCGGACCCCTGGCTTTTGCCTGTCAGACTTCGATTCCGCCGTCGATTCTCTCCCATGGACTTTGACGGACAAATTTGCGAATCTTGCAGATTCGAATCCAAGCGCAGGCAACATCAAACTTGCATCGTTCGTACGAATACCGACAACAGCGCCCAGTTTTGATCCGCGCTATCACTCTCGCGATCCCGAAGCGATCAACATCTGGAAGGTCTCCGTACGCCCGGCATCTTCCCAACCTGCCCAGCCGGAAAATCATTATGTACGTGAGCGAGGATGCATAAATCCACGCATCTCGGTTTCCCTGTCTGGGTCAGGTGCACCTTCTGCCCGAGCTTTCTCGAAGGGCGCTCGGTGAACCTTCCATCAGTGCATGGAATGGTCAGAAATGCAGAATCCTCCCAATGTCTAAACATGTTAGAGTGCACCAGGATGCCGTTGCTGCCTCTACATTCTGCAGCCCTGCCGAAGTGAGCCACCCGTGCAGTGCATCCGCTTCCAGACCTTGGCTGCATCCCTTCCCGATGGTCAGGTTGCATGGTCTTCCCTGTCCGCCCTCTTTGACGTTAATGCAATGTCGACAAGACACCGTCGTGCTCGTAGTGATCACCTCTCGTTTCCGACTTCTTGTGGAAAAGGCGTGCATTCTCAGTGGCCTCTCAGCTAAGACAAGGTTAAGCAGTGGCCACTGCACTCCTGACCTGTTTTGTCTTGATCGGCCTCAAAATCGATGACGACAATCCGGCCGCTGGGTCTTGGAACGATCGAATCTCATGCTAGGGAGCCATATCCTGCCCCGGCTACTCGAGCTTACGGTGCCTAGCCAGGGACACGGAGCTTTCCGCTTCCGCACTGCTTGCAGTCCGAAGGGGCGAGAGATGCGTTGCCAGCTCGCGGAGCTGAGCTTCACAGTCGCGGATGTGATGGATGCAGAGCAGGCCTTGGCAGAGGAGTTTACGGGGCTAGCCCCTCGCCTTGAGAGGTGGGCGCTGCTTGCAAGGTGCTCACGATCGTGTCGAAGCTTCCCAAGACGTTCAAGGGCCCCGGAGTGGCAACCATCTTGGCGCTCAGGCCAGCTATCTCAATCTTCTCCTCCAGGACACTTCGACTAGAGGTGCGAAGCCCGGTCGGTGCATATGTCCTGCATGACCTTGCGCATGCCTGAGGATGCATCCTGAACACGCGGTGTGTTGGCAGAAGACCGAACATACGGCTGCTGCCAGGCCACCAATCCCGTGACGTGACTCCAGCTCTCTTTCAGCTCAAAGGACAGCAGTCCTCGCTGCCAGCAACACAAAATATGTCAGTCTGCGCTACGCACCGGGCCTGTGCCAGACCCGAAATCAAGGCACTTGCCCATGGCCTCCGAAGATGGAAGTCTGCCAGATGGCTAGATGACGCAGCGCTAAAACGGACAGCCCAGGCTGAACCCGAGCCCGCTTGGATCTACAGGAACAGACTTCGAAGGAGGCACCAGGCACATGAACAGTGGAGTGCATGCTCGGCAGATGTGAACACGGCCGGCCAGGAAACCATCGAGTGCCGGCACAGGTGAGACTGCCCCGGCACATTTAGCTACTCACTGAAACCTGCTGATGAAGGGCGGCCCAGTGAATCTCTGATTCCGATCGAAGCACCAGTTGCAAGCCGGCCTCGTGTCCCTTTCGGAACCAAGGACGTCGGCGGATCTGATCGCCCACCCAAGCCTAAGAGCCCAGCTCGCTGCCAGTTTGTCTTCTGGGGGTCTGGGGCACTAAACCGATGCCTCTCCTGAGCCTGAGAGCCTCTCGTCCTCTCTCAGCCCGACAGAGCATTCTTGAAGTCGCGGTGCCACTCGCTGCAGCTTCTCGGGGGTGTCCCAGCTTGTCGCTCTTGCGTCAAAGCTGCTGTGGCCTGAAGTGGATTTCAGATCGGATCTACGGCAACGCATGCAGATGACCCCTTGCCCCTCGCATCTCAATGGCAAGCCATCTTGGCCAAGAGTCCTCGTTCGCATGCATGGGCGAGCTGCTTGGCCTTGAAGTGTCTAAGTCCACCCCCCGAATGGAGCGGACTGCGGATTTGAAGCTCGCTGGCTTGGCCTGCTTCAAGCTGGTTCTTCGCGCAACCGCCGCCAGATGCTGCAGACCCATGGCTGGAACAGGCACTGGCGGCATTCCCAAAGTCCTAAAGTTAACCTAAAACCTGTGGTGTCTGCGACTTGCATTGCACTGTGCTGCACACTGCAGCGCATTTCTGCATGCCACCGAACTCTTTGATTCTGCTGGCAGGCGACACCGTGACACTGACTCATGGTAAGACAGCCGACAGCATCTAAGTGCATCAACCAGTGCACCTTGCCTTGGGGGGTGGCGGCGGTGGGGCCCGCGGAGAGGCCACGGCGGTGCCCACGGAGCGCCCCGTGGAGGGCGTCGAGTCCGAGGGCACCGAGGGCACCGAGGGCGCCGAGGGCGCCGAGGCAGCAGAAGCGGCAGCGGAGGCAGCGTTTCCGGGCGCCGCGGCGGGCAGCCTTCGTCTCTGATGCTTGTCAAAGGCTGGGCCAAGACGATTGCCCTTAGATCCCAGCGATGCTGCCGCCTTAGCTTCCTGGCACAAAGCAACAGCACTCGGAGACTGTTTGTGGAGCTTAAACTTCGACTTATAAGAAGCTCCTCTTCCGCCTTTTCCAAAGCTGCGACCTGTAAGACGGCTCGACTCGGCTTCCCACAAGCGGTTAAACACCACACCTCCTCGCGGAGCTGCTGCAGCTCCGCCTCCTGAGTCTCCTGTGCGCATCGCACGATGACACGAAAGCAAAAAGCGAAAACCGGAGGGCGACCACCCCTGCATGCCACCCTGCTGCGCACCCCGCTGGCCTTGCTGGTGCCCTGCGCATGCTGCAGCTCTGCCTGCATCGCACGCACGATGCCCTGAACATTGCACATCACTGCACCTGTAGCCGGAGGAGCTCGCGCTCCGCGGGACAGAACTGCTGCGAAAATGAAAGGCGCCGTCCTCCGAAAAAGCTCCAGCTTCGAATTGGCCAAAAGTGAAACCGTCCGGCCCGAACCTCGATCGCCTAACTTCGTAGCGGTCTCTTGAAGTCGATGGCGCCACCTGGCGCAAGGAACTGGACAGGAACGGGTAGAGGTCTCTCGTGTTTGGGCTCAACCGTAGCTTCCAGATACTCACGGTCCCGGCGCACAACAGCACACATGACACCAAGAAACGGCCAGCCCACTGTCTTCCGCCAAGCTGGAGGTCTTGTAACTCTGCCTGGAAGCTTGATGAACGTGAAGTCTTCAAGCTCTGCGCCCGCTCCATGATTTCATTTTGGGAGGATCACGAGACCATACCCAGGAAACCTGCCTGGAGTTCCTGCAGGAACTCCTCACCCTCGCCGAGTGGTGGCAGTCCGTTCTCCTGAGAGCACGAGAATAAAATTGGGGTTTCCCCACCTGTGTCGCGCTGTCCAAAGAAGATGAAGGGCAGTCCTCCAGCCTTTTCTCTAGTACTTGCCGCTGCTGCCTGCTCGAGCATGGCATCAAGAATCTTGTGTTCGTCTTTCAGCAGCAAGGTCCCATCCCAACCTCAGGCTCGCCTGCCTGTCTTGAAGCCTTAGCGACTGCACGTTTGACACGAAAGCGTTGACTTCACGACGTCCCTTTCGCATTTTCTGCCCCGACGAGCTTCTGAGCCCGCAGCGCACATCTGAGCACCGCAAAGCGATGAGGAGGGCCAAGCTTGCGGAGGGCCTCCAGAAGGGATGAGATGGAACACCCTGGCACATCCAAGGCGACATTTGAGTCCTGCCTCCCGCGCAAAGCGTAGCCAGTTCCTGCAAATGGCTACGAAGAGCATGGTCAGCAATGTCGGGACTACAAGAGACTTGAATCATTTACGGCAAGGGAACTCCATCGCTCAGTCTTAAGGCTCCTTTCTTGGAGTATTTTGGCGGCATGTTTCTCTAGCTCTTTCGGGTCAGGAAAACTCAAGCTGGGCAACCTCCCCAGGTGCCCCGGGGCCACCTCTGTGCCGGCGCCCGTGCTGCAGCGCAGAGCTCCTGAAGCTCTGCCTCGAGAGCTGCCACTCGCGCGGCCGCCTGGTGGGGTTCGGGTTCGGATTGCTGAGCTACCAGGCTGAGCTGCGTCATGGGACTCTGTTTAGAACTGCTCGTTTTCGAATTGCCTCGTCCTCCTCTTCCTCCATCCTGCTGGCATAAGCTAAATACTAAAGCCCTATAGTATCGTGAGGATGCTAAGACTTCACTCGTCTACCTTCAGACAGATTCACCCGCTGAAAGCGACCTCCTACCGCATATCTTGGACCGAGGCACACAGTGTCGGTACACTTCATGAGCGAGCATGGGCTCTGCATGCGCAGGTCACACACGCATTACAGAAGCTGCATTTTGCCTCCCAAGCTCGATGTCTTCGCGAAGAAGGCACTGTCCAAGCACGCTCTGCTCCGGTTGGAGTCAAGGGCCGGCGGCGCTTGCCGTGTTTTCTTGAAAGCTCACTTCGCCATGATCTGTTCTGATGGATAGTTGGGGCACAAGCTGCAGGCCTGTGAAGCCGCTGCCAGTTGCAGGAAGCTTAAAATTCTGGCTGCAACTTTCGACGAGTGGTAGACACTACCCTGAGGATAATTTGCCCAGATGTCATGGACATCCTTCAGATCTCCAGGGGTACCAGGATTCAGTCAACATCTCACGCGAGGCAAGCAGCCCGCAACCGTCCTGGCAATGAAAGTTCACCCATGCGTCTGTGGATGCTGACATCGTCTCCGCTGTTACGATGTCCAATTTCACTGCTGCTGGATGCCTGCGCACAGGCCAGAGAGCAGGGAGGCAACCTGGAGACAAGCGATGTCAGGCAGAATTTGGCACCGATGGTACTGGGCGACATCCAGCCTCGTGCAATCGCTGCGTGTCGATAGGAGGGTCGGAGGGCTCCTGCCCAGCACGGTTACGAGAGAGGGTGACATAGTACTGGTCCTTTTAATACTATAGTTGCTATAGCAACTCTTCTGCTCGCGCAGGCCATCCTTCTCGGACTCGTTGTATTGCGACGCCTGGCTAGTTTTGGTCAGTGCTCTCAAAAGGAGTCTCTGCGCGGTCGCACCCCGTACCCACACGTCGGATGAAGGCAAGACTGAATCGGAACAGCGTGAAGAGTCACCCAAGCGATGAGGGCCTCCAGCATCATGCGCTCGCAAGCCTCTCGCCCGACAGAAAACTGCAACTCTCTGTGCACTGCACAATGCGCACACCGACGGGACGGGGATGTCTTATGTTTCTTTCAGGTCCTCCACAGCAGCTGCGCAGGCACGCGCCGAAAGGAAGTCGAGGTCCGCACGGCCTTCCTGAAATTGCAACAGAACTACACGAGGGGACGGTGGGGTGAAATCAAAAAAGACTGAGACGCCACCTCGAAGATGGCCTTGAGTCCGGCCATGCGGAGGTGGGACGTTGCCGGCTCCTCAAACCCAAACGAGAAGGGGTGGACACTTCGCCTGCAGCAACACAGCTCGTAGAATCCGTGTCCTCTCCCAGGCGTTTCAACAAAGCCTCGGGCTTTTCAAGCTTTTGAGAGCATGTACAGAGATCTTCGCTCTTTGCAGTGGCCTCGACCCCAGAAATCTGCGCGGAGACCGCGGCAGCATCCTGCGAAGTTGCCGAGCGCAGAATCCGGCGACGAGTGGGCCCAAAGCCCCATGCCAGCTGCACGGCCTCTAGCATCTGCATCGCATCTTCGTAGTGAGAGAAGTAGCCGAAAGCCTGTCACTGGAAAATTGGGCTACCAACCACAGCAGATGAATCAAGCGACAAGCCTGCTCTATGCAGTCCACCGCGCCCTCTCGCTGCAGTGAAGCCACGATGACCTCAAAAGTGCCCGGTATCTGCGCATCGATCCAGACCCTGATCCACTCCATTGCCCAGATGCCTCTGCCCCCTTCGCGTCCGGGCGCTTTTTGCACCTGACACACCGATGAAGCCTCTCCCCGTTTTGCAGAATCGGCTGGGATGCAGTGCCCTTAAACCTCTCGATCTCACGACCTCCACCTTCAGGGTGAAAACTCAGACAGCATTCCACTGTGGCCGCCGTAATTGCCACGACGAACATCATCATTCTCGGCCCTGGCCTTTGGTCGTATATACACACACATACATATATATATATATATAGATATACATATATATATATGTATTATATTTATGTATTTAGCTGTATTTATTTATACCTATACAAATACACACATAGAAAGAACAAACAGGCGCGCGGAACAATAGACTCCCAACCTGGCGAGGTCGCAGAAGGCTCTCAGTGCAGCCACTGCCCCACTGATCACATCCATCCTTCGTGACAGAGCAGGTAGACTTCAAATCAATCGGACCCCCAGTCGTATCACTTCTCCGGACATGAGGCAAGGACCTCTATGACACAACAAAAGGCTTGTTCCCGACTAGAAACACAGCCACGAAGTGAGTGGGTTCGAGACGAACAGTCCTCCGTGGGAACCGCCGCGATCCAGTAAGCACCTCAGACCCGTGATAGGGCTGTGAGAAAAGATGGTAGCTCCGATCTCCACAGCTCTGAATCAGAGCGGGGTTGGGGTGAACAGCCGTGTTGAGCGTAAGCGGGGCCTCACGAGACCGCACCATTTTCTGGCGAGCTGTACCCTGGCCACCAAGGGTTACATATCCTGCGCTATGTGGCGTTGAGAGTAGATGCATCCTGGTTTGTCTTTTCGTCGGCATGAGAGACATTGAAATGCCAAGGCAGTCAACCATACAAATCATATAACGACCATGCCAGTCGGAGCTACCGACCAGCAGTGTCAACCCGATGTCCACCTAGAACACTCAGGCGCTCCAATATGCTCTACAGGTTCTACTGCATCAAGAGCTTGATGTCAACTTACGGAGTGAATTCGGAGGTCTGGTCCGTGGTGTGCAGAACTGAACTAATGCAGCAAGAAGCAGATTGCACAGCTAAGGCTCAGAAGTGATCTCGCCTGCACCGGGTACCGAATGGGTCTGAGTCCGAACTGGGCCTGGGTTCAGGGGAGAACGGGGGGCGTCGAGGCCCAGCTGGGCGCCGCACAGCGACAATGGCCGCCGGCGCCACCGCTTGCAGCGAGGCCTTGGAGAGGCCGCACGTTTGTACACTCCACCCCAGAAATGGGGAGCAAGTAATGTACACACACACACACGCACCATCTTCGCTGACTGATGTGTCCAATCTTTGTGCCGATGCTACGTGCTGGCACATGCAAGTCGGCAAGCATTTGTGGACATGTCGCGGACAAGCCTCGGATTGCCTCAAAACAAGGCGACATGTCCGCATGCAAATGCTCTTGCATCTCTACCGATGTCCTGGCGTTGTGGATCGAGCTTCCAAGCTCGAAGTTGCAATCTGGCATGTTGCACGAAATCTGAACTGCCAGAGCAGGACCACTGTTGATCCAGTATCGTCTGAGAAAGCAGTTGATTTCCGTTTGATTTCGGTCTTGTCACTTCTTCAAAACAGTTGGTTCTCCGTGTTGGACCAGGCACCGCTTTGCTTCTTCACTTAGAAGACGCTTCCTTGAGCCCAGTGCAGCTCTGGCACTGGCACTCGTTCCATCCTAGATATGAGTCTATCCATTCGGGGGACCTCCTCATCCAGAGTTCCAGCGACGCACGCTGTGGGCCCGGGCATACTCTACAAAGGGCACCAAGAAGCTGATGCAAGTGGCCCCCCTGGCTTGAACCTGGCAGGGATCAGAGGAACTGAAAACGGCGTCCGCAGTGCGCAGGCCGCAGGGCCTCGGGAGCTGCAGGATGGAGCCGCATCGCCTCCACGATCAAGGCCACGAGGGCGGGCATCTCAGCCTGCAGGGAAGCCCAAAAACTTTCCCGGGCATGCGGCAGGAACCCTTATAGGCGACCTAGCACCACTGCACACAAGGGCGCCTCCCCGCGATCGGTACCAGCCAAGGTGTACTCCCCTGCACATCACAGACTTGCATTCCGGGGTCGTCATGTGCAAGCACGCGAGGTGCGTCAGCTGTCTTGGGGCTAGCAGCTGACACACGCGCTGTCACCGGCTAACTGCGAGCAGTGTGCCATCGATGTCTTCGTCCAGGATGTCAATAACCGTGCACAGAGCCGCATCCACCTGCCACGCCCAGCAAGCAAGGGCTCCAGAGCTGAGAGACAGGCCGGTATCGCGGCTGAGATGCAGTTGATGTGCAGCTTGAGCTCGGCGGCCTGAGCTTGAGAACTCGCATTCTCCGCGAAAGGACTTGAAGGCACCAGGCAGCATGCACTCGGCTTCCAAAGCAACTTCCAAAGGGCGCACAAAGCTGCCAAGCATGAATCTTTACAAGAACGACATCAAATCTGCAGCTGAGGGTCTACAAATGGCATCCCCGACAGCGCAGCTGCCGCCCAGAACAGATACTGAAGGACAGTTCACAAGAAGGTCAGCACGAAGCACCTTTCCACCGCAGTGTCCTTGTTAAACTTCCGTCCAGCCGTGCCAGATCGAATCCACGCGACGATCGCCTTGGTCGCGGCACACTTAGTATAGCTACAGTCCGACATCAGCGCCGATCTGAAAGGCCCTGAGTTAAAGGAAAGCTTCCCCAAGTGCAGAGCCTCCATGGCGTAGCCATGGAGCACAGGTCTCCATTCCGCGGTGGTGAGCGCGATGCGGCCGATCGCCTCAGAGCGCAAGAGCCCTGCGACGAAGCGGGGCTGTCGGCCCTGTTCCGACCTCGGCAGCTGCCTGCGCTGCGCCCGAAGATGGCGAGGACCTATTGATTTCTCATTGACTCATTGTTTGTGCACCCTTGTGTCAACATGACGACACGAGATGATCGCAACTCACGGCCCCTCTTTCCGTGAAACAAGCTCGAGGCACGTTAGCCTTCGGCCGAAAGCCTTTCCTGTCCTTGTCTTTTGCCTACCAAAGCGCTCTGCCCCCTCTCTCGTCCAGCAGTCACGCGATGACTTGCAATTTAAAGTTGTTCATTTGCTGGAGATCTGGACTTCGCGGTTCAGACAGGGGACTCTCTGCCAAGCAAAAAGCATTGCCCTCAGGGCCTACCTTCACAGCTACTACTTGCAGGACATGGCTTCCCCAAGCACCTACAAAAAGGCTCTTGGTCCCACCTGGTTGGACCTATTGAAAAGGCACTTGGGTGCGTCTGGAACATTTTTTGTATCGCCTTGATCGTCTAAAAAGTACATGAAGCTAGAGCTGCAGCTCGTGCAATGACCTGTGGGATGCCACGCCCAAAGCTTCGAGTGTGAAGGGAAGTGATGCTGCCTGCACTGCCCCGTTCGGCAAACTAGGATGGCGCGTCACATAGTCACAAAAAGCATTAGTATCTCGGCTCATCGGAACTCAACACCGGCATTTAGAGGCAGCTCTCCAACAGTCAGCTGTATGATACACGAGCAGTGTCGCAGCTCCACGCAGAGAAGTTAGCATGTTGCCACACAAACATACATGTTTCCGAAGAATGGAACAATAAGCAACGAGGCTGCAAGACCAAGCTCGCACCCTACGGAAAACTTTCGGCATGTTTCCGGAGATCCGAAGCTCCGGAGACTGTCACCCTTCGATCCTTTAGATAACGGTTGTACATTTGCCAAGCTTGGTGCGATTGGGTTGAAGCTTCCTGTGGAAGGCTCGATTATGTTGTCCCAGAGTGTGCTTGGAAACCTGACAGACACCGACGACCTACGACAAATCACCAGATCCTACGTCGCACTTTTCAAACACTCGCACCAAGCCACAGATGCAAAAGCGATCTGGAAGGCGAGAAATCCTACTCCAGGGTTGCAAGCGAATCGCGTTTTAGCGCTTGAAACACTCCCTGTCGTATGCTCGGAGAGTTCCTTTAGGATCCTTTCCTTCCAGCGTTCCGAGAGACCGCTGAATTTTTGAGAAAGCTGAGCCGAACCTGCACTGTGTTGTCGGTCACACGTCCTATTACGTCCCAGCTTCCTATGCAGTTCGCACTGCTCAGAGCCAGCAACTCACATGGTCATGTGTGAGTTCACCCAGGCTCGTTTGAAGCCCTCGGATGTCTTCTCAGTGCAGATGTTGACCTGACAGACTTCGGGTAGCCATCGCCTAGCGTTGCACGTGAAGCAGAAGCTTGCGGCGTCTTCCTGCAGCCCCGCACGTTAAGTTTGTCCCGGCCTCTTATCGGCGATCCTGGAAGTTAGCGACGTAGCCCTTGACAGTCTGGTGCAGGCCTCCGCAGAAAGAAACTCTCAGGCATCACAAACACTTGCGGCGTGTGCGAAAGCTGGGGGCCCCAAGGTTTAGCAGAGACAGTCTTGATGGCCACTTATGCCGACCCCTAGCACCACATCACCCCAATTGTCTTCCCCTTGCAATTCAGCGGCTCATCGCCGAATCCATTGCCCTGGCGTGTGCCTGCAGGGCATGGGCATGTACCCCAAAACACCCGGTAACCAGAAATTTGGGAAGCATGCGGCCTTGCTCAGCATGTCCGATGCATCGAAGCCGGTGTCGCTGCAGTAGCCCAGGTTGCTGTGCACCTGGGGATGCCGCAAAACTTTGGAACGGAGTGCAGCCGTTCGAGTCATGGTCTGTGCTGCCGGGTCAACTGAGTGAGTGAGTGAGTGAGTGAGTGAGTGAGAGTGAGTGAGTGAGTGAGTGAGTGAGTGAGAGTGAGTGAGTGAGTGAGTGAGAGTGAGTGAGTGAGTGAGTGAGTGAGTGAGTGAGCGAGTGAGCGAGTG
>CAJNDV010033675.1:79886-105634 GCA_905221635.1 Symbiodinium sp. CCMP2456 | reverse complement strand
AGTGAGCGAGTGAGCGAGGGAGCGAGAGAGCGAGGGAGTGAGTGAGTGAGTGAGTGAGTGAGTGAGTGAGTGAGTGAGTGGGTGAGCTTCATGTTGCGCACGGTGGGATGCGCAACAAGCCATGCCTACCGACCCCTCCCGGCTTCGCAGGGGGCTCCGCGAACGTCATCGCCGTATCCACTTGGAGTTCACTCTGGCGATCTGCTTTCGGTCTTAAACGGTCCTCTGGCTAGCCATCACTCCTTTTGCAGTCTAGGGTTTACTCGGAACATCACGCCTTCGGTCATGGCTTTTTCGACGGCCCTGACTCGGCCACCCTTCCCTCTTTCTCTGGTGTTTGGGCCCTCGAGTCATGAAAGTCAACAGTGAACATGAAGAAGCCAAGCCAAGTGTACCAGTGCAGATGCAAGGCCCCCACCGTCTTATCATATTTGCCGGCCGGCTCCGGCGGCAAGGTCAGTCGGTGCGACCTCATGCAGCGTGCACTGAAACGTTTCCTTCCCACAGCACGCCCCGTCCCCGTCCCACCCCATCCCGAGCGGAATGCCTCTGTGTCTGCATCGCGATCGGCTGGGGCTGCGTCATCGGCTGCGTCATTGGCTGTGTCATGGGCTGCACCATCTGCTGTGCCATGGGCTGTGCCATGGGCTTTTGCGGTGAAGGCATGGGCGGCGGAGGCTGCTGCACCACTGGCAAGGGATGGGCCTGACAGCAAAGGCTTAGACACAGGAGCAAAGGGTCCAGCCGAAATCCCAGGCCTGCACCATCGAGCCCGCAGCTGACTGCGGCATGTGCCGCTCCCGGCGGATGGTCTCGCAAGAGGGTTTAGGGATCCCCGTCGGATGCTCTTGGTGCTACTCCCGAGATGCCGACCTCGAGGTCTGAGGCATTCTGCTCCACCTGTCCCCAAATTTCAGTGTTTGGGCAACGACGTCGGTTGGAGCCGTACCCGGGCGGGTCTCTCCGCACTTTGCTGAGCTTCAGCTTGAAGGCTCTGGCCGAGACTATGGTGGTGGCGGTTTGGGGGTCGAGTGTTCGTCAAACCAACTTGGGCGGTCTGGTACCATGAACACCGTTGATATACTTCTGAAGTTTGGCCGTGGATGCTAATAACAAAGCAGCACGTGCTACCGCGTCCACTTTCGATTCCCATGCCAGATCCTCGTTGCCGTTTGGCTCTGGCCCCACGCGGTGTTTCAGATTCGAACTCAAGGGAGCAACTCCGGCAAGTCGCGCCGTCTCTCGTGCGCAGCTGACTCCGCGCACCTGCATCTTCACCTGCCGCAGTTCGTACCGCAAGGACTCTTGCCCATCCAAGAGCTCCTGTGCCAATCTGGTCAGGAATTTGCAACTTGTTTGGGCGGCCCCATGCAAAGCTCTCGAATCTCCCTCTGTGCCGTGAGTAAAACAGTTTCCATGTTGGCAGCCTTTGGCAGCCCCTATTAACTTACTAACTGAGCGGCTCACTGCCTGCCTGTGAAGTTGTACGTACCAGAGACTGTTTGCAACTTTCAAAGTACTTACCCCTCGCCGAATTAGACTACGCCTGTGCAAGGCAAAGACTTGCCAGAGAGTAACTAGATGGGAATGGGGATCGCTCTCCAAAGCTGCCGTGCTCCTGGATCTGTGTTTCCAAGCTCTGCACGGAGAGAGGCCTCGTGAGCTGCACACCAACAACTCGAATGCACCCTGGTGTAGGCGTCTAGTCACAGCATACAGCTCAAGAATCCCCAGCACGCGCACACAAGACACTGTAACACGAGCGAACTGGTGACTGCATCCTGAGCGGAGCAGGGCGATTCTCGCAACAAACGCTACACGCTGCCCGGCACAAAACTCTCTCCATCGAGGTTCTGCGCAGCCAGCTCTCGAACTTTCCGGTCGTGGGCTTCGATCTCTCTGTCGAGGCGATCTGCTTCCTCACACTTCAGAACTTGAATTCAACTCGTTCGGAGAGAGGCGTTTGTCATTGTACGAGGTCCTGCATGTGCGCCCCCTGCATGTGCGCCCCCATCGACTGCGGCGCGGGGAAGGCTGAAACATCGGCGTACTCTCCCGGCATGTCATAGCCCTGCACGAGAACAGGGTAACTATGCAGAAGGAGTGCAGCGCTGCTTTCCATTCCCAAAACAGCTACGAGTACGTGAAAGCGGGACCTCAACCAAACACAGCATCGACCAGACATGATCTCTGCGGCCGGTAAGTTTTAAACCCATTGCTCCGGCTCCTTGTGGTAGTTGCTCGTCGAGTCTACCGGCGATGGAGAATCAAAGTAGTCATCCTTGACGAACCTGGATGAACACACACAATAACAATTCCGTAAACTGAATGCCCAAGGCGCCCTGGTGACACGGACCTGTTCACAAACGCCCCTCCAGTTTGTGAGATTCTCGTTGCAAACGATGCATCTTGCTTGGACTGCGAAACCACATGGCATGCATCGCAACCTGCCCTTCAACAGCAACTCAATCTGAGCTCATGGATAGTCGCCCGCTTGCATCGTATGGTGAGCTATTTCCATTTTTTCCAAGACAAACACTGTTGCTTTCTGGTCCACCTCCAGAAGAGCTGCTGTGCCAGTTGCATTTGGAACTTCCAATGGACCGAGGACGTCGAGTGCATGGGAGGGGCTGCGGCCATAGCCATAGAGAACCGACATGCACGGAGAAGAGCTCCCGTGTTGGTCGTATGTACTTGTTGGTTGCTGTCCGGGATCCAGCTGTCATCCGCCAGAAACCGCGTCGACGGATCTTCGTCATGGCCAGGACACGAAGGCTTATGCTCTTGGGAGGACTGTGTAAAGCCGAGCGACTTGAACTCGAAGGGAGGCAAGCTGACACCGCCCGGGAGATTACCTTCACCGAGAAGGCGCGGCATACACAGCTCAGGCCACGCACCTTGCTACTGCAACACCTCAGAACTACAGACTTCGTGCTTGACTTGCGGCCGGCCTTGGCCATAGATATATGCCGAGTTCGTGCGGCTGGGGACCTGGGACAGGAAGAGCAAGAGAGAGCTGAACGAACACGTAAAACGACGCCACCGTCACCCTGACAATTGCAAGAGCTCGTGTTGCATTCATTGAGGATGGCTGTCGTCTGCTAAACCCTTGGCCATAGGCCATGTAGGACACTGGAGGCGTTGAGGTTGTCGTGTAGGTCAGCCCCGTCACTCCAGGCCTGCTCACAGAGGTAAAGACAAGCACTGCAACTTCACAGCTTCGCAATTCTGAGACTTCGCTCAGACCAGTAGCGACACTCGTTCAGAACCGCCCACAGCAGCCCAGCCCGGCTTTGATGTCGAGAGCGGCACGGCGACGAATGGGGAAGAGCTTGCAACGGGAGCAGCGAGCGGCAGGGAGCCATACGCCAAGCCCTGACACAGCTGGAGGGTGTGTTTGGGATGAGACCTCTTGTCGTTTTGGCCGGTTTCTAGAATGCGAGACTACCTGAAGGAGACTACCTGAAGGCAAAAGACTGAAACATCAGGAGAACACTGCCAAGGCCCTGACGCTGTTGGTACTTGTCTGCGTGACCGTCAAGGGTTGGTTGCTAAACCTGCCAGCAGACATCACCCAAAACAGGACTAAACAAAAGGAAACCGAGATTGCTTTCTGGGCACCCGATGCCGCCATGTGACGTCGGGATCTCGCCAAGAAGTGTGCCCATGGCCATGGTGGCGTTTTGCGGCGAACCTTGCATGGCTGCATGATCCATGATCCATAACGTCCATGATTGGAGAAGCAGTCCACATCACATGAAGCCGACAGAACCAAAACCTCTCAATCTCGGGCAGCCCTGCGATGAAAGCTACCTGGACTGATGACTGTGCTGGCCTGGGAGATGCTCGATATGCCAGCAAAATCGATCACGCTGCGAGCCAGTGTCGGCTAAAGGCTGGCACTGCAAAGCTTCCAGGGCTACAAGAAGATGGCAATCAGCACTCAGTCACAGGTCAGGGTTGACCCCATGCCCCAGAGAAGTTCATGTGGTCTCACTTCCTGGAGGGCCCCCGCTCGTAGTCATACTCGTAGCCATCGTTCCCATCATCCTGACTGGACCACCAGTCCTTCGGGGAGTGGACCACCCTCTAACCCCCAACAGAGATCAGCTCAGATCAAGACGGGCATTCGGATCGGCATACAAAATGACTTTGGACAAGCCGATGCTGCCTCTTTCTTCTCCGAGGGGACGGAGGCCTGAGGAGGCGCTTTCACTGGCTGAGCTCTATTGCAGCGGCTGGACAGGATGCATCCGTCTATCTCAAACCAGGCTGCTGGAGGTCGCCGCAGCTGTGAGATGAGAGTCTGACCGTGCAGGGGCATAGTCAGCATGGTCTTTCACACACTGGAAATCTTGACGGAAAATGGCTGGAGCTTGGCGTCTCCGCCCACACTGCTCACAGCTACTCATGGCCCATATGGTTATTCCTGCACATTGTACCGCATGCCTGAACTCCCTGATCGACTTGGGCAACATGTCCAGGGGGGGCATGGGGCCTCGAGCAGTTCAGGCAGCAAACTCACCAAAAACTCTGCTACTTCTGGGCATCTCACGTCAGCGCGGTCAGCGTGCGGCCCAGAGCCTCCCAGACAAGAGCGGTATCCACGGTGTGGCAGTTGTTCAGCTTTATGCCTGCATTGCTGCTTTGAGCACCCCAGAAGGCGCAGATTCTTCCCGCCTCGATGCTTCAGCAAAGGGTAGCTCCAAGCTTGCTACATACAGTCCAATCATGTCCAATCGCAATGCGTGAGAACCTCTCGCCCATGCACTGACCGGTACGGGATCAGGGCGCGATCATCTCAAGCAGCAGCACCAGGGCAGCCTGCCGCGGGCCAGCACAAATTCTGCGCCATTGTACGCCTCCATTTTCGGGTTAACACGTGACTCCTCCAGTCACGTGCCCTCGATCTCGCGAGACACAGCGATCGCAATTCTGACAAGATCGGGCTCCACCAGAAGGCTCCAAGATGACTTATGAAACGTGAGCCCTTGCCTAAGCGTGATGCAGGGCATTGTGTTGGTTGTCGTGCGGCTCTGTCCACTACGACAGGAAAGGACTGACGTGTTCGACTTCGAAGGTGCTCGTGTCATTAGTTCAGGTTCAGCTGGGACGTCCGCCTGGCACAAGACAGGCCCCCTGCTCAAAAAACACAATTGAAGTTCTCTGTCTTGCAGAACCGCCGATAGCCCCACCAACAACCCCTATGAAAAAGCTGCCAGTTGCAAACTACGGTGTTCGGCAGCCAAGCCCAAACGATCCGACCCCATCCCACAACGGAAACATCAGGCTCTACGACTGGTTGATTAGGTATCACTTGGTATCACCACTCGCCACGGCGGTGAGCGTCATGAGTCATTGCACACACTGCAACCGTCAACACCATGTTGCAGCTCTGAGACATCGACAAGAATGTCTTGCGGATGAGGTTCCAAGAATGTTCGAACAGATGTACGATAGGGTTGTCTACACTCGGTCCACTGCGGCCCCCACCGGTAGTTGCTTCAGCTCCTCCCCGTCACCGGCACGTGCTGCACACCTTGGTGACATGCCGCGAGGAACCAATGCCAGCATGTTCACAACGTGACACTGACCGGCAACAAATGTCCGGCAGTTTTCCGCAGGCCTCTCGCATAAAGGTAAGAGGTGTCGTCATACAGTACGATGAAGACTTGTTACCAACCATGCAACCAGCACAGTGTTGCAACATGTGCAAAACGTCTTGCGAAGTCATCCTCCGTCTTTTTCTCTCCGCGAAACGATGTCAAGCCAATTAGACAGCTCCTCTTCTGCTCTATACATGGCACGCCACTCGTGGGTGCAAAGCGGGAACGTCGAAAATTGGACTCCTTCTAGCTACGGAGTCGAAGATCCTAATGAACTAAGGGATTGGACCGGCGAATGCCCTTCTTGTGTTTCCGTATCGTTGGTTGTCGGAATCAAGATTTTCCGAGCCTGCCCTCGCGACAAGCCATGCAGCTCACTTGGGTTGCTCGTGTGCAGTACCCTTCGTGTCTCAGGCTTCTCGGGTCTCCTCTCGGGCTGCACCTTGGCGAAATGAATCGAAAATCATAGGTTTGGTCGGGGATCCTTGCACGTTTGCAGCTGAAAGCGCTGTAGTAGCCCCAAAGGATGCCCAAGAGCACCACCTCGGAAAAAAGAGCAAAAGAGCCCAACTTTTTTCGCCTCCGAACCTTCAGAGCCGGCCTGGAGGAGGCCGCGGACTGCATGGAACTCCTGGGACTGGGCGCACGGGTGTTGGGGCCTAAATTCTACTAGAACTAGAATAAGGAACCCCAATATAGTAGGGGCCCATTCTACTAGAACTATAATAAGTAACCTCCCAATATAGTATAGGCAGTATAGGTAACTTGTTTAGGCCCCTAGTTAAGGCTTCAGATGTGCTGTGCTTCAACACACCCGGTCCACTGGGATAGGCTGGTCGCCGGGCGTGAGACCTGCACGAACTGGCAAGTAGGAAGCAACACGGAAAGGGAGAGCTGGCCGGACGGCCTATCATCTGAGCTCCATGGGTGTACATGTAGATGTTCGCAGGAGTTACCTCAAAGAAGTAGATGAAGAAAAGAATGCACACGTCAGGCCGTCAAGCCAAGTGCCGACAAGCCACTGCCCAAGTCAACGCAAAGAGGCCCAAGGCTGAGAGCCTCAGCAACTCCAACGCTGTCAGCCCTCAACCCCACTGAATCGAATTGTGCACAAGCCGCTCTACACAAGCCCTTGGGGCTACGAGCTGAGCAATCTACATCTTCTTTTTCAAAGAAATCTGATGGCCATCGCCTTTCGTGCCTTGTGGATGTCTCACACAAATTCACAAATGCAGGCCCAGTGTCGCAGGAATGGAGCGCAGAACTGCCGGCAGCTCCCAGTTGAAGGCCCCTGCGCTGAAGCTGCATGTCGGCGTTCACCTTCCCACTTCACCCGCCTGCCAGTCCCAGGAGCAATGACCCCAGGAAGAGGCCAGAACCCCCGGCAATCTCCGCGACACCTGCCAACTGTCACAATCGCATACAATCGTTATGCAGACCTGATTTACTTGAGCCTGCCTGTCCACGCCACATGGAATTCTGCGCTTCCAGGCAAGTACCAGAAGCCCCATGTACCTGTATCAAGAACGGGATAGGAACAAGCAACTGGAAAAAGCAAAAAGCGCTCGGAAGTTTGCCACTTTTCAGGTGATGTCTATCTGCCGGAGATCAGCATCATATGTTCCATAGACGTCTTCCCCCTCGTCCCGGCGCCTTGAGGCGGGTAGATGGCTTCAAAGGCATCCGCCGCAGTGAAGTGGGCGACACCTCCCCATCACAAGGAAACGGCCGAGGCAACAACGTCAACCCTGAAGTACCTACTCGGAATGTCAACAACTGTTGGTGCTGCAGATCCTCGTCACCATGAGAACAAACCTTCGTCAAGAACTGCAGTCTGTGAGTCTGCCCTCACACTTGGTTCGGCCATGCGGGTTCTTTTGCACCAAACAACATCAAAAACAACCCAAACATGTTTGATCTGTGCAGGGGGTCGGCTCGTGTTCTTGTGGCATGTGTCCGAGTACCCAGTTCTTCTTACCTGGCATTCTTTCGGGTTGCCTTGACTCTCGGCAGCCTCAAACTCAAATTGCCACCAGGGCAAGGCCCGGAACATGGCCTGCGGCCATATAGAAGGCACCCAAGATCGGCCACGTCTTTCGCCAGGTCTTGAACCAGCCCTCCGGGAGAATTCCTGGCCCAATTCCAGGAATGCATGAACCCTTCTTTCCGGCTTTCTCCTTTGTTGGGTCCCCTGGGTCCTTGCAGGAATCCGAAGATGGGCCCGACTAAGGCAACTGTGCCGGCAGCGAGGCCCAGGAGGAGAGAAATCACCACGGCAGCCTCTGCAAGGCTTGTCATAGCAGTCACTTGTGCCCATTGGGCTCCTACATCAGGTGTTTCCTAGAGTCTCGTATGGCGATTTTGAAGCTGGCCCCAAGATTGGAGAGCTCCCCAGATGAACAACATGAGCACCGCATTGGCCTGCTCCGCGTCAGGCAACGTGTTTATGCCGCTTGGTGCTGGAGGAAGTGCCTGAAGCAGGGCCATCTAGGAATCTATAGTACAACTCTCCAGCACCACCTTGCCCACACAAACCATGAACAGCAGGCGCACCCGCTGCCTCAGCCACGGCGCTGCAGCTCGCGCCAAGAACAGCGCCACATGCAGCTGCAGCTGGGCGGACAGAGGAAGAATCCTCGGAGACAGAGTGGGTTGCTCAAAGCGTGCAGCCTTGGCATTGCCTTCAGAGTGCAACTGCTCCATCACAGTATGATCTTGAAGCTGCAACATGACATCCGTGCGAGTGTTCACCAGAAAATCTACTTCATCCGATTGAAGCTGGCTAGAATACGAAAACATACAGCCCGTCTCCAGTGCACCGGACATGCAACACTCCTGGTCCACCGTCGGGGCGGGGACAAAGCTCTGACTGTGGCAGAGAATGCAAGTACCGCAGGCCGTGAGAACCTCAGATTCCGCACGTGCGCCCCTAAACCCTCAATTCGCATCACTTGCCAGATTGGATGCCGTGCATGCTGACGAGGCACGAAAGCCGCACGAGCTTTGCGCACTCTGGTACGCAACGTGGTGTGCGGCGCCATGGCGACCAGCACTCGGTGAGAAGATTCACAGCCGATGGGCCGGATTGGATTTAAAGGCTGGACTATCTGGCCTGCTTATGTGCTGTGCTCGCAATGTGTTCGACGAGTCTCAGTCCGAAGTTGAAGCGTAAGCCGGAATGGGGCACAGCACCCATCATCGTTCCACACTGACCGTGCCCACTGCTGTAGAGGACCGGCCACACTTGCTTCAAAGGCAAGGTGGTGAGGGCAGTGCTCGGCCACCGCGTGCGCGCCGCCGCTCAGCACGCTGGGCTTGCCCGGCCTCGGGAAGTTGGATGCTAGCAGGGCCTACGTGCAGACTCCCTTGGATCCTGCCGACTTCTCAGACGTCACCGGGAGTCTGGCCCACAATGTCTCATGGCCTGCGAAAGGATACAGGGAAACATGCCCTAAGCACAAAAAGCTGAAGCATAGCGATAACCGATTTCTCACATGCGTTGCCATCAAAGCGGTGGCCGTCGCAGGATGGCGCAACAATCCCGACTCTCTCCTGCAGAACGTCTTTGAGACCGCCGATGGCCCCAAGAGCCCACATGGCTGCCTTGGTCAAGGCGATGCCAGAAAGGCGAGGCACAGAACAGCCGCCTGAAACAACTGTTCACCCTGCAAAGACCGCCTCTGCATCCGCTCCGTCGCCCTGCAGACCCTCCTGTTCAGACGGGAAGCAGAGGACTGTCAATTCAAAACCGACCATGCCATGGCTCATGGCTCTTCCTGAATGCAGATTTCTCGGCTTCGGTCCACTAGTCTGCGCATGTCCTACAGCCTACATCCCACCTGCGCCAGCGCGGGACATGCACCCGCGGCCTGCAGTGCCTCATAGTCGTGCATCCAGGGCTCACAACTGAAGCGTCGGACTCAAAACGGCAGTGTGCCTGCTGGACTGCAAGCTAAAGCTGTTAGCTGGCTTGCTGCCGTCCAAGTTGCCTGGACTGCCTCGGGACTTGCATCCGCAAGTGCGAGCATCAGGCAGGCAAGGACCTTGCGGATGTCCTGGCGAGAAGAAATCGGTAGCTTCTCTCGTTGCGGCTCTTCCCGGCCTGGCCGGTGGGACCGGCTGCTCGTGGCGAGCGGAGCAGCTGCACTAAGATGTGGCAACCTGCACAATTCACGAGTTCGGAGAAGCTCCGAGTTCAGGAGTCGGCCTTGGTCGCTTACCAGGAAGCTGATTCTCGGCTGCTCGCACGTAACGCGGCAAAGATCAGAACGACTTCGGAACACAAGTGGAGAACACACACTCCGGTAGTCGATCAATTCATCCGGGCATCCTTTGACTGTCTTTTCCACTTTTTGCCCGATCTCCCACACTGCTCAGTCCAGCGAACGAGATCACTCACAAAAGTATTTGCATGGGCGGTTGCAAGGTGAGTGGGGTTTTAATCAAAGGACAACCAAAACCACAAGTGACAAGACTAGTAGATGATCACAAGTCCACTGAACTACCAGATGCATCTTTAGTTTCCTTTGAGACCTGGTATGGATGATTGTGTTGACAGGCGGGGTGGCAACCTCATATGTACAGCCCTCGATCACATGTGAGACAATAGAAGCACTTATCGCTTCTGCATGGTGCGGCTCTCTGAAAGAGAGAGGCCGCGGTCGTACCATCTCTGGCGGACACGTCCACGGGCCAAGCAAGCAGGCGCCTACCTTCGTAGATTCCAGGTATTCTGTGAAGCGGATGGCAACGTGCTTCCGAACTCGCAGCCTTGTTGGCATCAAAGGTTGAAGCCCGCTGCCTGTCAAAAATGCAGGTTTCTCCAAAGGCACATACCTGCAACCCCGAATGCTTCGCTCTCGGCTCCTTGAGACGTGGTGGCATGGAGGCCAGGGAAGGCTGCTGCGGCTGCTTGGGGGTCTCGGCAGGTCGCAAAGCCGAGGCTGGAAGCTCGCTGGAAGCTCGCTGGAAGCTCGAGCGGAGCTCATCTGAGGCTATGGCCGAGGGCTGGGAGTTGGTCTTCTGCGACCTGCGATCTGCAACTCGCTGCCCAGCATCCCAGGCCCATGCCGTGCTGCCGCTGCCTGGGGCTCGGGGGCATGGCCGAGAGCGCCTGGCAAAAGGTGCGTGCATCTTCTGGAAACTCCAGAGCGAGGGTGGGTTGCCGTAGATGCGGAGAGGATCTGGCTCTCTAGCCAGTCTCCGGCCACCCGCTTCACCCATGACTTCTCTGCAAGCCTCTGACAAGCGAAATCGTGTGTCTGTCTGCACTTGTTGTTCTATGCGTACATGAACAGATACAGGAAGAGCAGTTTGCCATTGTGCCTTACGTGTTTCGTTCCACCCGTCCCACATCCCTTGCATGCTGAAAGCTTTGACAGGAGCACCGTCGTCGCAGGTCGCTGTGGCGAAGCCACCTTGGGGCCCTCCACCGACCGGCCTGATGTTGGTGACTTGCTTTCGGAATATCTTGCTTTCGCGCTGTTTAGGAAGAGCTGCACTTGCATTGCTTATAAGCCGGCTCCGAGGCTGCAGTAACTCCAAGGCTGCGGCTTTTGCCTATCGGCAGAGAAAGGCTTTCCTGTGGGAACGAAGCAGCTTCAACACCAACTGTGATACGCATTCTTCTGCGTTGCCACAGATTTGCTACAACCCCCAGCGCCTGACCACGGGCCATCGCGTGCCTCGCAGAACACTCACAAGACGAGAGGAATGGTGAAGGATGTCTTGAGAAGATACAGAGAGGAAGTCGAAGGATCAGCTCCCTTCGTGCACTACAAGTATCGTGTAGTCGGGGCCTGCAGCCTTGCAATCTTGCCCTTCCTGCAGGGGCTCCGCGCTGGGACTGGAGCTCGCCCTGGCGGATCGCGCGCTCGAACTCCGCACGGGTGATGCTGCCGCTGCCATCCTCTCAGGTGCAGCAAGTCAATTGTTCGACGTAGACCGCAAGAGAATCAAAACAGCTTGGAACCAGCTCTCCTTGTCAAGCTTCGCAAACAAATCCTGCGCAGAAAAGCCGGATCCAACTCGAGGCCAAACAAAGATCTTCGTTGCATTAAAGGGGCCCCTAAGGAGAACTGGGCCCCGAACCTTGGACGTTCCGGGAGCTTGGCCGGCCTCAGGCTTCACCTTGGAGAGGTGACGCACAACCACCGCCTCCACTGCTATTGGAACAGAAGACGGAAGAGGACCCCAAGTCTGTGACCGGACAGGTGCTCTGAGCTTCGCACCGGTTGAGGAGGCAATGACTGAGCAAACTGTACCAGAGGAGTGCTGGATGGGGACACTACCTTAGCTGCGAGTCGCAGACTCACAAAACATGAAGCTCCATCACTTCATGGAGCCCTGACGGCGGCATGCGTGTTCTAGCACTCGCGGTTCACAAGCAACAAGCTCCCTCCGAGAGCCTCACGGGCTGCGGAGGAACAGTGGCTGCGAACTGGGACAGGACTCCGCTTGGGGATTGCGCCTGCAAAGCCAGGTTACAGGCACCTTGTGCAAAAGAATGTCTGCCAGCCCAGAGTGTAAAGTTGCAAATAGTCAACTCCGAGCCCGTCCCAACTGCACCTGAGGCGACATGGGCATCGAAATCTGCGGCGCACTGATTTGTGCCGATGGCTTCACCTCCAGCCGATGTGCACAATGAGCTGTCTCATGGACCTTGCCACAGCAATTTGACGAGAATCTTGGGTCAGTGCCGGCTGGGGCCAAATGATTGAAGGGCTCTGCGCCACCTTCGACGGCTCTGACAGAGGCCAAGTGGGAACCGCCCATCAATCTAGATGCTGACTCTGTCGTGTAACGGTAGCAAGCTCGCACAGCCTGTGTTCGCATTTGCCCTGGCGCCTCAAGTCTTATTCGCGCGTCTCTCCCAAATCCTCCGAAATTCCACCCAAAACGAACCGACTCTTCCAGGCCCGTCCTGCGTCTGCGGAGCCGGGCTTTGCCTGTGAACTCGGCGCTTCTGGGTGTTCTTTGCTGCCTTCTCTGGGTCGCGGGCGGAGACATCGCACCACTCCGCAGGGCTGCCTCGAACTCTGCACGGGTGATGGAGCCCGTGCGATCCTGAGCAGCTGTGTGCTTGCAGCTGTGCGCCAGAGAAAAACCCCTCCGTGCTATGGTATCTTGCTGGCCTTGTCTATTCGGGAGAAGAGGTCGCTGCTGAGAACTTTGGCTCGGCTTTTGCCGGTATCCTGTGGATTCCGGATGGTTTTTCCCGAGAAGCTGCTCTCAACAAACTGTCGTCGACGTCCTGCCTCAGGCTGCAAGCTCCCTACTACGTCGTCCTCCTCGGTGCCTCACAGCTTCTGTGTCTAAGGCTTAAACCGAGCTAAACGGGCTGAATTGCAGAAAGGAGGCCCCTGCCTTCCTGCAAACGAAGTGGTGACCATGTGTCCTCATGATAGAATGGCAGAGAAACGTGGCGATCGCTCCACTGCTCCGCTCCGCGTGCCTCGTGCAGCTCCTGCGCTCGAGGCCACCAGGGCCTCGACGTCAGTCGGCTGTTTTGCAGTTCTGGCTCTCAGATGTCATGTCTCAGTGTACTCCTACGGCGCTCACGCCTCTCTGGCAGAGGGAGACCATCCCAGGGCCGAGAATGGACCCAAATCTTTCCGTTCAGGCCCTTTCCCAGCTGCAGCGGCAGCCTCGCGAGGCGCTTGAAGCTGCGCTCTTCGAGATGCCGCAAAGTTCCCAAAAGCCTCCCCTCGGCTGAGCTCGCGGCTCCACGGAGACTTGTCCGGAATGCTCTGCGGCGCCTGAAGGGCTTCCAATTTCACATGCCTGTCTTGCGCGCCTAGTGCCTTTTTCATCGTGGATCCATGTGCCATTCTGACAGCTTTGATTCGGCCAAGAAACGCCACAGGCTCTGAGTGCCAATGGTACAGTGGCCGAGGACGCGGTCCCAGGTGTCAACGACCTGAGCTCTACGACGCACGGTGTTTTCGCAGGTCAGATGCACTTGGCCTCGAAGCGTGTGGAGAAGGAAGCGCGCGGTAACAGCAAGAATCCTCATCGAGAGCTTTCCGGAAGCTAGCTGAAAGCAGGCTACGCGGCTACATGTCTTCTTACTTGCGCTCGGATAACAATACCAACTCAAGTGTGAAGCACTCAGACTTGTTCTTCTGGCGTGCACTCCTGCACCTACACCATTACACTCTGACTCTGATTTGCTTCCAGAGTCGTTCGTTCCAGACCGGCGTGTTGAAGGGCCGCTTCTTCTGAAGAGAGGTCTCCTTGGTCGTCTCTGCTCACTGGAAAGGCTCGCAGAAAAGATGCTGTTAGGTGAAGTGTCCAACAATCCTCTTGTACATGCAAGACCAAGAAGCTCCCACATTTTCCCGGTCCATGAAGATCCTGATGCCAGCGCTGCAATGGCTTTCATTGAGTCTCTGGTATAGGATACCACTGAAGGACACGCCCCTGCAGTCATCCCACATCCCACGGGCCACATGTCAACTGGCCATGGGCTGTGGCCCACGGCAATCCGAGGCTCCGAAGCGGGCCTCACAAAAGTAGGCGTTGCTGAAGCCGTGGCCTGCAGACTAACCATGGATTCCTTGATGACAAACGGCGAGATTGCAGTGCGAGCAGAAGCCACTGGCCTTCATGTTCGCATCGCCAACGACTACCTTCCCGTGTCTGCTTCTCGGCAACGCTGTGGAGCCCTACCTGACGCCTGGCCTCGAGGACTGGCTCATCGGGATCAATCTCCCCGGACTGATAGTCGGGATCCTGGAATCGGGATTCCGGCTGAACGGAAGCGTCCACGAAACAGCCAACACTCCTGAACAAGCTCACGGATCTGACGGAAGTTCGAAGTGTACCTCGGGCTGTGAGAATTCAGATTTGCGGCAGCTTCAACTTCTTATCAGCTTGAGCATAAGAAGCCACATCCGCAACTTGCAACTACACGAGCTTTAGATGGGCCTTGCAGAAAAGCTGACCATTGGCGCACCAGCCCTTCGTGACGAGATCAGATGCTGCAGAAACCGGCAAAAGGACCAAATCCTTGGAGGCTTTCTCTGTTCCGTGCGGTTTGATGATTCCTGGAGGATACTCGGAACAAAAGCATGGAGAAGCAATCGGCTCCACGTGAGCACTGGACTCCTCCCACTCACTTCACAAACCGTGCAATCATGGATTTCTGATCAAGTGCCGGCTGATGCCACCGACATATATTGTCAGAACAACGGCGTTCCTTCTTTTAGTCTGTCAGCAGACGAATCTGCATTTCAACTTGTGGCTGGAGGCCTTGCCCAGAAAGCAGAAGAGCAAGTCTTGAGCTCGCGACCCTGATTATCTGATCCATGCTGAGGCCGTGTGCAGCCTGGGCTAGTGCCGTGCTTGCACAGGTCGCCCCTGTACTTCTCCGAGCCTCCGGCCTGCTGACTCTACACCATGCTTTTGAACAAGCTTGAGAGGAGAAAGCTGCAGGCCACAAAGTGCCACAAAGAGCTGTCACTGCGGCTTGATGTCCCGTGACCCGCTATGACACGGGAGTTCTCTCCGAGCAAACCCCTCCTCCGCGTGAGGCCACCACAAAGGCCAGGCGCGCGTCCTCCGAGAGCCGAGAGCTTCCAAGCAGCTGAGACACTTCCAGAAGTAAACTTTTCTTTTGACTTTTTGACTTTTCTTGTGATTCTTGGGACAGGATGGAAAAGCTGAATGTGAAGAGCTTGAGGCTCGAACAGCGCTTTGGAGGCAGACATCTTGGATCGACTCTTCAAAGTAAAGCTTAGTGGCTTCGTAGCGATGGAGTCAGTGACTTCTCAGAAACGAGAGAGGCAGAGCCCGGAGCTCGAGCCCGGCAGCCGCCAATCATCAGAGGTTCCAGGGAGCTCTAACCCACCTTGTCAACAAGGGTCTCCAAGGTAGTGCACGTTGCCCAAAGCCTGGATGCAAAGCTTTACTCTGAGCTCCACGTTTGCCCACACTCCACCAGCTAAACAGAAGCTTGGTATTGGTATGTGCCACTCGGGCTGGCATCAACCACTTAGGGAGCTTCTCCATGACTTCGGATTCCAGCTTTGATCCCTCCTGTAACTGAGGGAGGCACGCATCTTCATCAAGGCCGCCGATGCTTAAAACCTTGCAACCATTGGTTCAAATTCAAGGCTTGAACCTGTTGTTCGAAGTTGTATCAGTCTTCGCCCTACCACAATGCCACGTCCTCCTTGGGAAAAGCCTCCAGATCGAATCAGCTTCTGATGACAGGTGGCCTCGGACAGCAGCACCACCACGCTCTCTGGTTGCACGACCTGCCAGCGACCCGTTTTCTGTGTCCCAAAATGATGACCTCAAAGCATCAATTCATTCAACTTTGCCTCGGCAGCAGCCAGAGCTGACGTTGACTTTCGCCTCGGGCTGACCTGAGAAGTCAATTACACCCATGCCTTACACTTGACACGCTTCCGACTGTTCCCGGAGCTTGACCCAACCTTGTCATGAAAGCGTTGCAATCCAAGCCCTGACCGCTAACCTTTCTTCCAATCTCGGGACGCAACCAGGTGATACAAGGCTCCACAAATGGCCCCACGCACGGCAACCTCCTCGGCGCTGGTCCCCCGACACCTGACTTGGCGGGTTTTAAAGTTCCGATGGCTGAGCCTCAAGGGGATACGGAGAGGTGCACCGACACTACTGCCAGTGCTTTGCAAACCTGCCGCCGTTCACACCATGTAGAAGCCCATCTCCAAGTAAACACTGTCAGTGGCATGGCATGAAAACTTGCGACCGTCAGGTCCCGGGCCCCTCCAGGAGCTCTGCCAGAGACCGCAGCCCTTCCAGAGCATACCTCAGCAGGCACAGGCGCTCAAGCAATGCTGGAACCGTCCGATTATCTGAATCTGGCCAGGATGTTGCACATGTTGCCCTATACATGCGTATGCCCTTGTCCAGGGCTGCAGTACCCCCATCCTCTCCCAAACGGTACGGTTCCGCCCACGCGCGCTTGAGGCGTGCCTGCGTTGCGTGGTTTTTTGCTCCGGTGCGAACCCTATCCCACATGTAACGACAGTCATGTGTACATCAGGACTTCCAGCCATTGCTGCCATGATCCCAGTCTCCGAAAGCCACCGACACGAGAATCACAACCCCAACAGGCTCGATCCCAGGAAATGCGAGGACAGCCAGCTGAGCAGGACTCTCGGACGCCGGATCATACGTACATGTGTGTGGAAAAAAAGACTATATATGCTTAGCTTCGACGGCAAAGTGTGCACACTCTGGCAGGCACAAATTAATCGGATACAGATGCAGGTACGAAACAGACGGACGGATGTGATGACTTTGGGGCATGATGTATTGCGGCAAACAATGATGCACACCTTTACATCCATGTGTGTGTGAGAGTGCATCATACGCGCCAGCACATAATTACAGCTTGTAATAAACCACATGCAAGAAATGCCCTTGCACTCTGGAGACATCTGAAATTGGCTGGAATTCTGCTTGTAATATCTACATGTTTGTATGTGGGGTGTACGCATATATTTATTTATGCGTGTACGTAGGCAGGCAGGCAGGCAGGCAGGCAGGCAGGCAGGCAGGCAGGCAGGCTAGGAGGCAGGCAGGCAGGCACACTGGCAGGCTGGTCGGGAGGAACGTACGCACTTGTGCACCTTTGCATATCTCTACAATTGCATATGTTTTTGTATGTTTATAGACAGATAAATAAATAAATAAATACACATGCATGTGTCTATAGGCTTATAATGTATATCTACCTGTTCAAGCGAATGGAGAAATGGAAATGCACAACTGCAATGCATACCTGTATACATACAGACACACACATGTGTGTATATATATATATATATGCTAACCCCCCCCCCAAGAACTGCCGTGAGGTGCCGCGATAGCTCCACCAATCCTCCCAGGTTTAGGCTTCCGGTGTATGATCCCGGCTTAGCGTCAGGTTTTGAAGCTCCCACGGGACAGCATATGTATATCGGCAGCCGCTTTCATTCTCGATTCTTGCGACCCTTCACGCAGATACTCTGAGAGATCATTTCCACAATGATGAGAGTCATTTCTGTCTGAATACCCGAAGTTGAATATAGGCCCGAACATTAACTAACTCCCAAGATAGTCTTCGCTGTAGTCTCAGATCAAATCCCCAGCGCTACGTATGACTGACCGTGGGCATTGACTGACTTCAATGCCTAAACAACAATATCCCCAAGACTAACCCTGCCATTAGACCTTACATTGGCCCTAACGGTGACAGTAGTCTTGTAGTTCATGTTCCATATTAATGCTGAACGGAATCGAATCCCAATAGCAATGATACTGGAACCTTATTGGCAACATTAATTTGTAACGCTCCGAAACAAATGAAATGCACATTCCTTGCTAGGAAAACCTTGGGTTTGGAGTGAAATACCAACATTTCCTAGGAAAAAGATTGTTTTTGGCCGAAAACCCAACCTTCTCCTAGCGAAAAGATGGTTTTGGGCAGGAAAACCAACTTTTCCTAGGGAAAACCAAAAAAACAAAAAACACATCTTTTGGTAATGTTCTCTTGATATGTGAGCTTGGTTTTGGCAGTCTTTGACAGATACAGAATCCGGACCTGCCGGCAAAGCAGGTTTAACACGGTATTTACGAGCAAAACGAGGGTCGGTAGTTCATGGGGGGGTTACCATATATATATATATATATATATCTACATACATACATACATACATACATACATACATACATACATACACGAAGCCGTCGGTAAGTAGGTTGGAGCTGCTGCTTAAACACACGGTTCCAGTTTCTTCTCAGTACATTCACGTATTTGTCTAATGTCCTGGAGAACTCGTGAAAACACACTTAACCGATGATGCGTGCCAATATCCACAACTTTCGTTGAACCCAGCCAGGCACCTCGAGGTAAGAAGGGGCTGTCTCAGTCGTGCTTGTGTGGGTGATACTTGTTTGTGTCGTGAGGGTTGTAGTGGTCGAGGTTTGAGTCGTGCCGTTGTCCTTCCTGTAGACATCAAGCGTAGGCGGGTGCGTCAGCAGGCTGTCATAGCAGTTGTTGATGTCATCCCTTGTACCACAATCCTTGGCGCCCAAACACAGAGCACCTGGCTCAGCAATCTGGCAATCCACAAGGGACACCTCGCCATCACGAGGACAATCGGCCACTGGTGCTGGGCGTAGGGACAGACCATCGAAACATGATGGAAGGGGCTCGACGCAAAGCTCCCAGCCTGTGTTGCTGTCGATACTATCCGATTTCCACACGATGTCTGTCCACACAACTAAAACCTCACCGGCCCTCAGCGGGGTGTTGGAGCCACTTCCTGGGATTCCCGAGTATCTCTCGCCGTTCACCGTGAGAACGTCATAGGTGGCTTCGGTGGCAAAGTCCATCACACGAAGCACGGACGGCTTCGGCAAGGAGATGTTGCACTGCTGCATGGAGCCGTAGTAGGACGGGTAGTTCGGACTGCTTATGCATGGACCACGTGCAACGCAATCTCCAGAATGGTTCCATGCTACACTCACTGGCCAGTGCAACCCTGTCACATCGTCTTGACCGCCGGCAGTTGGTCGAACAGATCCTGGGCGAAGGACACAACAAAAAACAAACTGGAAGCGAATATCTTTTCCACCAAAATGAACTGCTTACAAATGAAATGAATCTTACAAAGGAATCCTTTGGTATCTCAGCTTTTGGAATTCCATCAGATTTTGCTAGATGATAATGAAAGGTAAGATCTCATTTGTAAAGGTTTAATTTGTAAGTGGTTCCTTTGTGTAATGGTATTTGGGCTTGTTTTGGACTGCATTTGTAAAGGTGTGGTCCTGCTCGTATAATTTTTATGAAATTCGAATGGTTTACGTAATTGCAGAATTTTGTTCATTTGCACAAGACCCGGTATCTTGCACAATTTTCACTTGCATTACTTAAGTGTGCACGGAAAATATTTGTGGTTCTTGCCTCCCGCCTGGGATGGCCTGTTTCTAACTTAAATCTGTTGGTGAAACCTCTTTGTTCTATTCACCTAACATTCTGGCCTTTTTGTCCTTAGTTTATTTAGCCCAACCTTTTGAATGTAACCACATGCATTTTACTTGTTCTTCGGCCCATGTTGCGTCTGCTTGCCATACCTTCCGTCAAGCCCACGGTCTGGCATTGCGCCCTGACGACATCAAGACATACCACAACACATGCAACCCCGACGTGCGAAACCTCCAAAGCCCCCAGCTCCTGAAGTCTTTCCGAGTCTCTACGCCGTCTCCCCCAGCTGTTGAGCTGGCGCGGCAGTCCTCTCTCCAAGTGCTGGGCCCTGACAGGCTCGAGGTCACAGCAAGCCCAAGAGTTGCTGTTGCTTCGTTTTTCTGGCTCGATGCGGGAAGGAACAGGGAGTTTTAATTTGAGCTTTGGTCGCCACAATTGCTGAACCTGTACAAAGTAACGATATGCATCAGCCCGGTGCGAAGACGCAACACCTTTGGACATTGTTGATTGTTGAAGGTTGCCTGGAAGTCGTAAATCCCAGACATTGTTTTGAGCATTTCCACAGGCATGTTAACAGCTTCCTGCCATTGTGCAGTAGCTTCCATCGCACGGCCTTACATCCAAAACATTGCCATGCTAGACTTAGAAACGTGGACCTTCAGACTCGGCAGCCGGTATATAGCTGGAGGACCATACGAACCGGTTCATCAGGCTGAGCCACCTGCACATGCCCAAACTCCATGAATCCAAACACCCAAGTCATGGAAAGCTCTAATTTGCGACTCGACTCGGAAACCCTGCACGCTTCCGTACAGCAGCGTACGAAACCTGACCCTGAGCCTTTGATTCCATGCAAGTGTCGCACGTGTCAAGAAAGTCAAGTCCTCCCTCCGAACCAGAAAATGGCACACTCATCTAGCACCTCTCAGTGTTTCGGCCTGGTACCACCGCTGCCTGTGGCATCCACGTGCCCGGATTTACCGCGGAGGCTTCTCGTTTCTTGCCTCAGCGCTATCGGTTTGGGGCTTTGGCCGATCAGCTTGAGCCCTGCAGCTTCTTCTCAGATTCTCAACTAACTGAAATTTGCGAACCTCGTCGCAAAGAAAACTGCAAGTGCATGGCACACAACATGGACACTCAACGGTCAGGATGGTGAAGCAGCTGTTGAGCGGGGAGCTGTACCGAATAGGGAGATCTAACTAAAGCAGCTGCACCTGTGACGTGGCAGCCTTTCGAGTGGCTAAGGAAATCGTACTTGCACTGGTTAGTTGGTCCCGGTAGCGCAGGAGTCGAGATGGGAGCCATCTCAGCAGGATGATCTGAGCTTCCAGCTGAAGCCAGGCTCGACTACTGCCCGAGGTGCTTCTGTCGCAGTGACCGTCGAAGTTGATAGTGTGATGAACTTAAACGAGTTTCTTCAAAAGTCGGCTCCAGGGTCGTGTCCCCAATCGTAAGTGTAGGTTGCGCATGCTGTGGGAAGGGGACATCCAACCGTGAGACGGCTGGGAACACATGCCACGGAAGCTGCACGCTACGTGCACGTCATTGTGTGGGTCTAGGACTCTAGGAAAACCGAGCTATGGTCCTCGACCTTCAAGATCTGAGCTGCTGTACAAGTGAAGGCAGTGCCCCAGCCAAGGAAGCCCACAGAAGCAACTGCCAACCAAGAATGCCCATGGCCGTATACTGCTTCGAGCTGACAACGATCCTTGAGTCTACTGTAGACCTTGAAATGCTGGGTTGGACCTGTGATGAGCTGGGCTCGTAACAGTAGAATCACATGAACATCGCTACTCCGCCGAACCACCGATCAGATGCTTGATCCGAAGCAAGCAGAAGATGCCAAGCTTGGGAGATCATGTGCATCAACAGGCATGAACCCTGATCTCAGGCGGTGCTTGTCTGAATCTGTTCGATCCGTGGGCGAAGGGTTTTTCGGCTCGTTGGTCGTGGTGTCTTTTGAGCCTTTTGAATGCCGTAGCTGTGGCTTTTGAGATTTGGCCTCGTGGGCTGCGTCCTTGGATCTGGAGAGACACCGACAGGGCTCCCTTCAGGAAGCCAGAAGCTTTTCGTCTTTCTGCGGCTGGGAGTCTGGCTAGCGGCTAGTGGCTAGCATGCGCGAGCTAGATCGAAATGAGATGGTCAGGGGAGCAGCGCCAGAGCGGCGGAGTGCAGTCCGGCCCCGGCCGCAGGACTGCCTTGGCAAAGGCGCGAGGCCAGCGGTACCGCCAGGCCTCGGGCGAGGAGCGCCTTCGCTGCAGTGCGCAGATGCGGGTCTGGCCGAGCTGAACTTCGGGTTCGAAGGCATTTCCCACGTTTACGAAGGTCACAGCATCAACAAGCTCGAAGCGAGCCATGGCATGCTCACGATTCACCGCCTGGTAGTCAAAGACGTCATAAACTTCTTGGCCACATGGGCAGAGCCACAGGAAGTCCTGGGCTCCAACTCGGTCAACCAAGTCCAAAAAAACGAGAAACTGCTCGGTCGGCAGGTGCAGCAGGTAGTTTGCCACAATGACATCGAAGGGTAACCCGTCGTTGGCTCCCAAAAGTGCTTCTGCGGTTTGATTTGTCAGCGTGAAGTCTCCGGCCACGATCTCGAAGGAGACGTTGTTGAGCATGCGGTTCGTCTTGAGCAATTGGAGCTCCAATGGATCCAACTCCAGAGAGACAACACCGTGCCCCATCAAAGAAAGAACAATGGAATCTACGCCTTTGCCAGCACCAAGGTCAGCAACACGCAAAACGGGACCAGGCGCACCGTCTCTTCCGTGCAAAGGCTGCAACAGATGCGCTTCAGTTAGCAGGTTGGGAAAGAAGCTTTTCCACGGGTAGTCTGACGGATGCAACCGAGCCTTTATCAGAGGCAAACCTGGATATCTCAGCTGGACATTGTCACGATTCATGCAGAACGTGCCTGGTCCATAGGTGTACACACAACAGTGGTATCGCTTTGTGGCACGAGGGCGCATGCCATCGATGTCTGTCCAACATCGCTGCGACTTCTCCCAAGGATCACAGCAGCAGTGGTCGTAGGCATAGATCCTGTACATGAACGGGTCCTCATGAAGCCAGCACCTAGGAAGAGTGAAAAGATCCGTCCCATGTCGAAGGCGCAGGCCGCGGCGCATGAGCCAGGGATTTGCGACAAAAACAATGTCGGCGCTGATCGTATCTGCAGCTGCATCCCGGTCCCAGCAGCAAGTCAGCCACACCAAGGACCAGAGAAGACTCAAGCCCATCGAAACCAACTAGCAGCATATCTGTTGCGCAAACATGGAAGCGGGCACGAGCTGTGAACCTTGCGGCACGGTGTCGGCAGAGTAGATATGAGTAGATCACGCGATAGAACCGATAAAGACGTGCACATTTCGTGCAATACCTATTGACGCCTCGATGTGACTCATGCAAACCGAATCAGCAGCACCGTGCGCACGAAGCAAGGCCACATGTGACCTACGTCTTAGGGCAGATCAACCTGATATGTGGTCACAGGCAGAGCACCAGCCGAATATGCAGGGGAAAACATTCACGAGGAGTATTTGGGTATCATGGGCTGTGAAATCTGTTCCATCCCCACCCATTGCTTAACAACTCATAGTCTGTAGGCAATCTGTGCATAGGGCCCAGGCTGTTGAAGATCGCATGCGATGCTGGGCCCTCGTCGAGTGTGGTCATGACACTACGAAGCCTTTCTCCAAAGGTGTTTCATTGAAAGACACGGTAGGTTCGGGGATTAGAATAAACAGATCAGTAATGGCAAAATTCCCTTAATTTTTGTTTCGTCCGGGCACTTCTCACGCACAAACTCCTCCGTGGAGCTGCAACAGTTTGCCGGGCAACCCTTTCGCCCATGCCATGGAGCTCCTTAATTCTGCCTAGTTGAAGGCCTGCGTGCATGCACATCCGATGCCCTCCTGTACATTGTAAAAACTATGCGCTCAAAACTTCTTCCAAAGCAAGCGCGCAGTCCTTGGCAGAATCAAGCAAATCAAAGGTGGATTTCAAGGAGTCAACAACCTTCCTTCTTGGCAGCCGAGTGGCGCTTTCTGTCCGCATAGTCTCTGCGGCGATGCCAAAGAAGAACTGAAAGTTCCTTCTGGTACCCTGCACAGAAACGATCGAGCAGATCCAGAAGCAAATGTCTGCACCAGCCACAAAGGCGGTTCTCTTGGCCTGCTGTGTCACAACCGAAGGAGATGTGGCTGAAGGTCACCTCAGGCACTTCTGCCTCGGCGGTGTCCCTTCAAAGCCTCATCGCGGAAAGAAACAGACATCCTCCACGCAATACGACCGGTATGCTCTCCGACTAGCGTCTCGACGACCGATGCGGTGCATAACTGCTGCCAAGTGTCCGACAGCACAAACAGCAGCTGGAGCCGTGAAGTCTCGACACGCTGGCCCTGTGCTCGAGATGTCACGCCTCTGCCGAAGCAAAGCTCTCTTAATATTTGAGTAAAACCGTTCAAGCAACGGCATGCAGCCGCACTACCTGCCGAAAACAGATCGGCCAGCAACATTACATGCCATGGTCGGCTACTTCAACTGAAACATTGCGGCCCGGTAAGCGGCAACATGCTAGCAGAGAATGGTGTTGACATTCTCTTGCCACGCTGCAAAACGGGAAGTCGTTCGGGAAAGTGTCCCGGTCGACTCATGCAATACAGTTGAAAACCCTCGCAGCCTGGGAATGGTGAACTCACCTCACACCAGCAGGCACTAAGGAGAAATCACCTACCTCAAGCAAATGCTCGCGGTGTCACAAGACCTGGTTGTGCTGCCTTTGGCGACAACCCATCCAGTATCGCTCCGGCCAGAGTTCTTGCTCGGCTTACGGCAAGCTGTCGCAAGCTTCCCATAATGAGTTCTGTGTGTGTGTGTGTGCACGCTTCTATGGGCCCAAGCCTGATGACCGAAGCTGGGTCATCTGCGGTGCTGGAACATCAACGCGTAGCATCACAGCTCTGCACGATAAAGCTTCAAAGCAGGCGGTCCAGCACTGCACTGGCACCAGCAGCAAGACAGCTACCGATTCGTATGACCAGCTGGGAACAAAAGCGTTGCCATGACTGGCGAGTCCGGGGTGCACTTCTGTGAGAGTAGGTAAGCTTCTGAAGGGTGGTCTGTGGGGTCGAACCAGTCATGGCAAAGCATGCCAAATCTACGTGTGATTACGGGGCCGTTGACATGCCATGTAAATGATTACTACGTTCTACTGTCCAGCGCCACGTATCTCAACAGCCTCGCAAGCTGATTTCGAAACGAGTGACTGATTTCCCCAGCTTCGCCAGGCTGCAGAAAGGGCAAGCCAGAGGGTGTTCCAACACGAAACACAGGAGCCTACGAACATTTGCCAGACAGCTGGAATGTTTGATATTATTCCTTCCGTGCGCCGGCATAACTTGGGAACTCAAAGTCACGATCAACAGACCAGCCTGAGCTACACTCTGACCGACGACAGCGAGCAAAGGTATGGCCCCACATGTGAAAGGCGGATGCTTAACCTTGAGCCGAGCTTCATCACCAATGCGAGAAGGCCAATTTCTGAGCATCGCGCTCGTGTAGGCCTGGAACCTGCCACCAGGTAAAGCCTAACATCATGACGATCCAAGGGAGTTCAAGGAACTCGGATCTGCGAAACACGCACTAGCCCCAGCGCCAGCGCCGGCACCCCCGCGCCAGCCAGCCCCCACACCAACCCTCGTGCCAGCCCAGCGCAAGCCCTTCAATCCACTCATTTGGCGATGACCCTTCATTTGGCGATCCAGGTTGATCACATTTCTTAAACTCGCCCCCTCCTTTGCCGATTCATCACATTTCTTAAACCCACCCCCTCTTGGCGATCCTGCGTTCACCATGTATCTTAAGCATGCCCTCTCATTCGGCGATCCCGGTTGGTCATAATCCTTAGGCTCGTCGCCACCTCATTCGTCGTTCCTGGCTAATCACGTTGTTTAAACATATCTTAAACGATCCAAATTCAACACAAAGCTTGAACCCACTTCTCATTAGGCAATCCGGGTTGATCACATATCTTAAACCCCACCTTTGGCGATCCCGCTTGATCACATATCCTAGACCTGCCCCTTCATTCCTCGATCCAGGTTGGTCACATATCTTACACTCGCCGCCTCCTTTGGCGATCCATGCCATATTCATGTTTGGCCTGTTCTCCTCGCCCT
>CAJNDV010033675.1:64441-77732 GCA_905221635.1 Symbiodinium sp. CCMP2456 | reverse complement strand
ACAGTCAGAGCTCGGAAAAAGATATGCAAGCTGATCTCTCTCTCTCTCTCTGCCAATGCATCCTGATGGTGCATTATCCCCGCCATCGTAGGTCAAGACAGCAGGTATCTCCAGCTGGAACCGGGGCTCCCGACACAAAACCTCACCGGAGGCCTGAACGCTAGGCGACGGGACGGGACCACACAACATCAGCTCGGACACAATGCAGTCTCTGATCACTACGACAGGCAGCTGCAAAATGATTGCGCGTGCCAGGTTGCAGAAGCTGGCGGTTTTGGACAATGCGCCCCATCGATTCATCGAGACGAGCTGCAGCCGGCCATCCGAGAGTCGCTGCACTCGGGCCCGCGCGGGGCAGCCTGTGACTGCCTCTTCGACATCCGACTCAGTCTCGGTCGCCATGGTGCTGACCTCGTAAGGCTGTTGGTTCCGCCGAATGGGGCACTGGCGGAATTTTATGAACTCTGCTTTTGCTCGCTAGTTGCACTCCAAAGCTGTGCACAGCGGCACAACTTCACTTCAGGGCATTGACCATTGTGATTCTTCAACAGCAAGCATCGCAGCAAACACGGGAAGGCCCTAGACAAGCTTCTCAAAAGGCAATGCCCGGCAGAACGCGGAGCACCCAGTCGCCACTTACTCTGCAAGCTTCTCATCTCTAACAGACGCTGAAGGGTCGGGACTTCCTTGCTTTACGTCGTGTCATGAGATCTTGGCATTAACTTCGTTTTATGACGTGTCTCTCTATCGCTTTGCCTGTCTAACCGAAAGCTTTGGATCTCGCCAAAAAGGCTATGACTATGACTATGACTAAGACGAATCTCTGGCAAAGAAACTCACTGAAGTCAAACGCAGCCATGTTGCAGATGTGCTGGACACCGCTCGCCACTTGCCTCCGTCTGTGCTGAGAAACACGACAAGCAATGCTCACGTTAGGCTACAACTCACATTCGGCTTTCGGATGCCGTCGAGTACTGCTAGTTAAGTTCCTTAATTCAGTGTCCTGGATGATGAAGACTGAGTTAGCAGTACTGCGGCAAGACCAGTGCGCCTTGAGTCGCGGGTGCAGAAAGCCATTTGCAATCCCAAACTGTGCGTTGCGACTCCTGGCGATTTCCAGCCCCAAGCATGACAAGCTGGAATTGCATTGAAGGCATTGTAGGTCTGTAGAGGCACGGATAAATCAAAGTTGAAAGCTACCCTTGCCATAGAGACATCTTCCCGAACTTCCGTAACTTCCGCATACTCTGGGGACAGCTGTTGGATGAACAACAGGACGTGAAATTCTAAAGTGGTACGGGAGCAAACTTCCACCCGAAGACGTCGACTGCAACCTTAGGACAGTGGCTGTGCAAGCAAACCAGGATCATGCCATCAAGCGACACCCACTCACCTTGCCTGTGCTTCTGGCGAAAGAAGGGATTCGGAAAGAAAACGGAAGTGGGTCATTCCGAACTTCAAATCCGCCTACTGCAGTGCTTTCGTGTGGCCATCAACCCACACCGGTGCAATGATTTGGAACGTCCACTGGTGCATGGCACTGCAGATCCGTGGCAAGCACGGGGCTGCGAGCCTGCGAGGATGTAGACCTGCAAACATGAAGCAAACAAGCTCCTTTGCTTTCAGAACTTTAAACACTTCTCTTCTATTCTTTCAAAAGTCTTCCGACAGCCCCGGCATGGCCCCACGGCCCCATGGCCCCGTGAACCCCCGGCCTTGTCTTCACGAGGCCGATCCTTTCCGAAGGCAACAGGAGAAGGAGCTCGGCCATCAGCTCGATCAGGGCCGAGGAAAAGAGCTTCGTCTCAGGGAGGCTTTTACGGCCTTTACGGCTTAACTACGAAGCAAAACAAACGCCAACTCGCTCCAAAACGAATCAGACACTTGTACGATCTGGAGCGCGTGGATTTTGAGCTGTGCGACAGATCCGCCGACTCTGCTAAATTAAAAGGAAGAAAACAAATGGAAGAGATGTAATGCGTGTTTCTCCTTTTAATTTAGTTCTTTTTGCCCTTTGTTGTGTTTCCTTGTGTTTAGTTCGCGCTTTCATTCTATTACATTGCAACTAAACACAAGACAAACAGAACAAAGGAATGAAGAGAGTATTTTGTTTGTTTCATGCTTGCTTGCCGGGTTCATCGTTGCTTGCGCGCGACCACAGGTCCGGCGTACAACGGACAGACACAATCGCCACAAGCGTGAGTGTTTGCTACCAGCATGTGGTGAAGTCATTACACCGTGCATACTGTACACCACCCATTACAAGGAAAACTAGCTTGACGAGAAGGCACTCCTCTTGAGCATGGGCACATTGTGCACACTGGCTACGTTTCGCCCAGCTTGGTTTGCCGGGGCTGCAAGAGCTCCACAGCATCCCAACACCAACTCCGACCAGTGACCCAACAGGCACGATACAACATCTCGGAATCTCAACGGCGAACAACGTCGAAATGCGAAACCAACGATGTCACCTGAATGCCTTATGGAATTTCACGCCCACCGCTGGAGATTGAAAGGAAAAAGGGCTCCGAGTGTGCTTCAATCAAACAATAAACAAGGTTTTTCGACCGTCGCACGCAAGGAGCAGGCTGCTTCAATTGTGAAACTGGGGCGAAACACCATGTTGCAGCTGTTGCAAGTTGCCTGCAAAACCTTCTGGATCACAGCCGGCCGACTTCACGCATGGCATGACAGGATCTTGGACGAGTTCCCATTTTGCGGCTAGGCTTTTGTGGCTAAAATTAAAATCAAGGGGCTTGAAATGACTCGCAGTTGTCAGTTTGAGGGTTACATTCGAACAGGGAACGGAGTTGTCACTGAGCGAACCGCACGAAACACTGCGAGGATTGGTCTTGCTGTCCCGTGTCTGCCGCAACTTCTTCAAACAAAACCTTCAATGCTGTGGGAAATAAGCTGCTCGCAATGTCGCTTCGCTGGAAATATCGGCGAATGCCATGACCTGACGCGAGAGCGGATGCAATCCTCGTCACAATTCATCGCTAGTGCTTCCTTCTGAGCTGCCGACAACTGACCCAATCGAAAATCCGCGATCGCCCAGGTTTTGTCGATGTCCATGGATAGTTGCCGACTGCCATGGCCTCCCCCGCACAGCTGTCGATTGGAGAAAAGATCTGGCTAGCGATAACTATGATGCAAATCTCGTCCCATGCACTTTGATTTGAAGTGCCCGTCTGACTATGATCAGATAGGACAGCCGGTCGGACAGCCCTGCAGAAACCAACGCTCTCTCATGTCAATATCCGGGTCTCGGGCATAGACCACAACACCCAATGCGAATGAGTCTGCTTGGAAGCCGTCGTACTCACCTGAGATGGCAACTCAAGGCAGGCTTCACGCAGGTCGGATAGCTGCATGTCTTGGTAGAGTCACAGGCTCGCGTCAGCTCGCCGCAAAGGCGGAGAGAGAGTGGCAGACAGAAACAGAAACCAAAACAGAAACAGTAACAGAGACTGACAGAGACGGGGACAGGGGACAGGGAAGAAAGACAGCAACAGGGCCAGAGGCAGGCAGAGCTAGACAAAAGAAACAGAAGAGACCCTCACTGAGAGTGCCGCGACGCAGATGGAGCTCCGGCGCCTGGTAGGAGGGCTTGCCTGCGTCCCACATGCGAGATTGAGTAATACTAGGGTTACTATAGGAGACCACCAAGTCCAAGCCTGGGCTTAACGAGGCTACAGGCGGGCATACCCGCCCGATGTGAGCCTGAAGTAGGGTTCTGAGCTTCATCAGAAGAGCGCACAGGTGACGGTCACTTAAATCATCCTCATCGCCGGCTCTGCAACCTTCCTGAGCTGAAGACCATGCCAAAATCGATGAGCTTCACCGTTGGCGGCGCCGCCGAGCTCGACCCTGCCATGACCAATGTTGGAACAGAGTGAACTTCGATTCTGGTCTCAAGATCATCAAAAGTTCACGCAAAAGCAAGAAAGACTCCGGGACAACGCACTGGTGTCACTGGTGCAGGCTGCCGAATTCGCCCGCCAAGAGTTAAGCAGTCGCAGCCTCAAGCGCCTTCGAAACTACAACTCCTGTTCCTTGTCTTCCCACAATTGCTTGCATCGCCTTCGCTGGGCACTAGAAAGTCACCAAACCACCGCTGCTCAGCGGCTGCTTTGTGCCTTTGATGTATATATACTTCGGCACGTAGCGTGCTGAACATGAGCAGGTTTTGGGAAGCAAGCGCTCAGTCTGGTTGTGCAATCCACGAACCACACATGGTGAGAAGATCAGCGGATGTGTTGACTTTACCGTGCTGTCCAGTCTGGAGCAGCAAGGTGTTCTTTCGTCCGGGAGACGTGTACAAAAGCCGCATTCAGCACACACAGACAAGACAAGCAAGTCACGCAAACACGAGGCTCCTACTGACGGCTGTGCAACAGTCCGGATCGCCTGTCAACAAAAGATTCTCCAGCGATAGGTCACGATGTGCTATTCCCAACCTCGGAGTTTTGTGCTTTTCATGATGTTTTCCCCACAGGCATCTCGGGCCCAAACGCATGGAGCCACTCCACTGCAGAAAATGTCTGGGCCACCAAGGGCAGCATCTCAGCCTCATGGAGGTTTCACTGCCAGAATCAGAAAGTCTGCAGTATGCAATTAGGGCCATTAGAGCTTCTCTGACCTCCCGATCTGGCGTCGGATGCGGACGATTCTCGCACCAGGAAAACATATCGCCTGGCTTCTCCAGAGATAGCGTGTCATATAGCAACATTGACATGAGGTGCAGTGCTGTCGGGTTGTCAACAGCACAAGAGCTGCCTCCAGTTGCCAGAGTCGTGACTGCCTGGGCGGAAGCGGGCAGGGACGGGCAGGCAGCCTCTGTGAGAGCCCCTCAGAGTCTGGCATAAGTGTGAGCTTCATCGCAGAAAACACCAATCAACTCGCAAGTGGCAGAGTAGCCCTGCAGGCCGAGACCGGTCCAGACTGGGTTTTGGCCGGAAAGCCTCCAGAGAAAAGGGGCCTTCTTCTTGAGCTCTGCCAGCATGCCGATGTTGCGCCACGGGTTTTCACACTCGTGAGGGTGCATGTCTGCGAACTCCTCAGGCCCAGATCGAATCCAACCTCGGACATGCATCAGCAACTTCATTGACCTTAGCCTTCAAATGTTGCTAGGTCTGCAACTCTTGTGGCAGTAGCAGAAACAAGTAGCTGTACCCACGGGTGCCGCCCGTGCACACGACATGAACAGCATAAGCACAGTCAAGACCCAGCCCTAGCCCCCTTCGGTTGATCACATTGATGCATTCTACCATCCAGTGCTTCAACGAAGGGGCTGTTTGGCATCCTCTTCACAGCCTCGGCAAGGATCACACTCTCCAAGCGAACACACCACATCCTGCCACGTAATTCCGCAGTGCTGAGACCAGCAGCCACCGAGTGCCGATTCTTCCCTTCACTTTCCATCATATCCTCGAATAGTCAAGCCACGGACTAAAAGAGGGAGCCGCGTAGCTGGTAACATCTGCCCCTAGCGCTGCTGAGGAACCACGCGGCCATGGTTGCGGGCAGCCTCTTCTAGCTTCTTCACAAAGCGAAAACTGCCTGACCTTTGCGACGCAAAGAAGATGGCTGAAGCATATCTTAACACAAGGCATCAGCTGGGCATGGCAAGGTCGATCGCATTCTGAGGATCAGTCTTCCAGGGCCCCATGGTCGAAGCAATAGTTTGCATGGACTCGGACAAGTCATCGGCCGAAATCTCCTGCAGCAAGTCAAGCTCGGCAACGAAAGCCTACGACCAAGTCGCGCAGCTTGGCAGCACGCCTCCAGCACACCACATGCACCTCCAAAGCTTTCACAAACCGGCTCACAACTCCGAACATGCAATGACAAGAGGCCTTGTGCCATGGCAGAGCAAAACTCCGACTTGGAGAGTCCACTAGGATGCGAGAGCCCCCTGTGCCCTGAGTCTCGGGTGTCGTAAATACGGAAGCCTGCCCCGTCATGCTTCTCTCTGTCTTCCCTACTCAGATCTCGTGACTACAAGGCCAGTTTGCTGTCGAGTCGAGCCGGCAAAGTAGGCGAGTAGACTCACATGTCCAACCTGCTTTGCTTTGCTTTGCTTCGGTGGGTGAGGGGCTTGGACATGCTCTTTCCTTCTTCACCAGGAGCAACCCCCTTCACCGTGCTCGGGGCGCGGTAGGAGGATGTATCAGCTCACAGAAATGAACCAGGACGATATGGGGATCAGGTCGGGAGAAACGGATCAGGAAACCCACGAAAAGGATCGTGAGGTGCCTGGTCGGAGCTCTGTATCGGCTCAGCTGTTGGATGAGTCCTGTTGTATGTCGCGATTTCCTCGGTCTTGGATGAGTACTGAGCTATGTCACGGTTCCCTTGGTCTTGGATCGGTCCTGGTGTTTTTATGTCACGCTCTCCTTGAGACTTGGATAAAGTTCTGCTGTATGTCACGCCCTCCTCGGTCTTGCGTCCTGGCGTGTATGTCACGAGCACAATGCTCAGCAGTTTTGTAGTAAGAAGCCGCAGCAGCCCGGGGAGCAGCAAAGCGGGAAGCATCGGCTGCATGGCTTTATATGTGAGGTTTTGTATGAAGTGCAAGACGTGGAGAGCAAGAAGTCTGAACACGATGCTTGTGAGCCGATTGGTCTAGGCTTTGTTCCCCGGACCTTAGATTTTGTGTGCCTGATCTGAGAGGTCACATGATTCGGACCCTGCGGCACCTGATGCCTGCAGCTTCACTCGGGGCGCCTGGACATGCCCGCTCTTCTTCCACACAGCCAAGACAGCAGAGAGGACGCACTGCCCCCGCGCTCGCTCTCTCCCTCTTCTTCTTTTTCGGGGCGTAGGGAGCTGTCCAGGCTCCCCGCACCGAATGGCGCACCCCATCTTGGGGCTCTTTAGGGGCACTGCCAGTCGGTAAAGATATGGAGCTCTCTCTCTCTCTCTCTCTCTGCTCTCCAACAGCAGTGTCATCCTGAAATGTCTTTGTAATGCAGCGGTCTCAAACACTTTTTTGCGCTTTCACTCTTTGGTGTTGGCTCGTTCCAGACTTCCGCTTGCCTCACGCACACTAGCGGACTGTAGCACCATTGTGTGAAGAGCTTCGCCTGCATTAACTCGAAAGCTGAACCTGGGAGGTGCCGCCGTCTTGAAGGCCTCTTCCTGGCACACATACACATTCACACACACACACACACACACACGCGTGCGCGCTCATTGTCCATCCGTTGGTTGGCATCAAGCAAGCAGACGCAAGCCGTCTCACCCTCGTCCCGCCTTCTTGCGCACGCCGAAGACGCTCGGCTAGGACAGCCTCCTGCCGACGGTTGAAGTCCTGGCGATCAGCCGCCTGCCGAATACCTGAAGACCTCATAGCCCATGTCACGACTGCAGATGCACCTGAATGGCAGGGTAGAAGATGTAGTAGCCACCCCCTACTCCAACAGCACAAGTCGCCAGCAGCTCCTCCAGGCAGAACTTTCACACGTAGCAAGTGTGCCAGACGGCGCTGGGCCAGGGACCGGAATCGTAATTCCATGAAATAAGGCCCGCCAGGACATTGGCTGTGCCTATCTTGTCTATGACCACAGCAGCTGCAAAGAGCACTTTCTGGATGAGCTGCCTGCAGCCCCAGCGCTTGCCAGAGATGCTTCAACGGCAAAGACATTGATTTTTCGGCATGGCGCCTGAAGGCTTTCTTTGCCTTTGAAGGCTTGGCGGTCATTGTTGCTGCAACGTGCAAGTGACGCAGTGACACCAAGAGGCATGACACAAGCTCTCTTGCATGCTCGCAAGTGGTACCACCCAGCTGCGTAGCATCTAGACGCTCCCTATAGCGCCTCACGAAAGCACACGTTGTTCTTCAATGTTGACTGTGCCTGTCACATAGATTGTAATACGTTCTCGCAGGCGCTTTCTGTCAGATGACAGCCGCATCAAAACCGAATGCAAAATCCAAAGAAACAGCAGAAACGGCATTGGGCGTGTTCTGAGAGCCCAAAATTGAGTCTTCCCCCATTCAGTCCTCTCTCCAAGCTTAGGAGGGAGGGTGCCACGATGACACTCGGAATGGGCAGGATCAACGTTCAGCATTTATCCCAAGCTTTGAAACGAGAGAGCAGGCTTCTATCTGCTACCAGAAGCATAAAAAGTTGAAGTATGGCATGCTGTTGCTGAGCGTAGGGGGCAGCTGCCTCCTTGGCACAGTGCATGTGAGATGTGGGTGCAGGCTTCGGACCTCCAATCAAAGCTTAGGCTTAGACGAGCAGCTGTGGCAAGCAGGTAAGGGGGGTAAGGGTAAATTGGCAGGTAAGGACTGCACACACATGACTTTGCGAATTGGCGGTCAGCATCCTTCGAGGAATGCTGCTTGATCGGTTGATCCGCCAGCTACACAGCAGCTGCCGCTGAGCAAGCAGGCTCACTTTCGACTGGGTGTTTGCCTCTCTGCATGACATGCATGTCGCCGGAAACTCCGGGACAGCTTTGCTGCTCGTTTCTTCTTTTCTTACAAGGACCCTATACCTTGCTTCCAAAGTAGTGGGTCCGATGGACTAGTATCGGGCAAAGGCTCACCATCATCAACATGCCGTCAATCTTGGCAAAATGTGACGACAAGCTGGCTCAGTCGGCAGCGGCACAGCATGGCATTGCACATCTGCTTCAATCCAGCACGATATGCAGGATGAAAAACGGCACAACGGGTCTGAGGTAAAGAGTGGCAAAGCATACCCGGTGTACCCAAATAACCGCTGCAAACCCGCAAGACACCGTGCCTTAGCCGCGATGCACCTTATGTTTGCTCAAACTGACTCGTGTAGCGAGACATCTCCACGGCCTCAACACCCCCAGACACAAAGCTGAATCACGTGGAGCATTCACTGATTCCAAAAAATCGAAATGTTGCACCTGTAGAGCCATGCAGCCCATGGTGGAATTTGGCGGAGTCCGTTCACTTTCCGCTGCTGCCGGATGCATTCCCGACAATGGCGAAGCAGAGGCCAAACACACGGTTCTAGAGCCGCGTGAAGAATGTTGTCTGCTTTCCGCCTCTGGGCGTACTCCAGACAGAAGCAACGGACTGTTTCACAAGGGCCGAGATGTGATAGAAAGTCAACGCATCTTCATGGCTGCAAACGTGATCTGGGTTCTGGCTTGGATTGGATTGGTACAGCTCAGCAGCTCCAAGTCCTCTGGCCCTAGAAGCTTGCAGGCATCCAACAACACGAGCACACTTGGCACTGCCTCTCAGCCAGCGGGGACTTTGGAGAAAAGCAGGTGCTGTGCGCAAGTGCAAGGCAGCTGAACAGGGTGTGCTACGAAACGCAAACAACCGCTGGGATTTGCATGCGAGTCGGAGATGAGATCATAACTCATTGGGGGTTTGGGTTCAGCCGCGGCAAACATGAATGACCCACTCCTCTCTCATTATGCAAGGACCTGTTTCGGTCATGCGCTATCCGATCCTAGGCAGGCCTACCTGTCACACAACAGCGCGTGCCCTGGATATGGTTGCAGGGTCTCACTGCACTGCCCGGACTTTGTAGTCAGCTAACCGCTTTCCAGGATGGGGGAAAGTTACGGGCAGCCGTGGCCTGGCTTATAATTTCCGCTCTTGGAGATTTGCCGATTGAAACCTCAAAGGTGTTTGTCAGCAAGCCCGAACAACAACTCTGTCCAAGCTGAGCTCGGGAGTCTCGCCAACTTCTGCTGCACAGAGTCATCAGACGACTACCAGACTACTCCTGTGTCAGTAGCTGTCAGTAACTAGTATGCACCTGGATGGTAAAATCAGCCAGAGGCTGCACGAAGTGGTGCAGAAGGGGGTGAGCAGCTTAACATAGACAATCACACTTCAGCACATACACTCGCATCATCTCGCATCGGAGAGTGTGACGGTGTCAGGGCAAAGGCAGACTCACAAGCGGAGCCGCCAGCCTTCCCGAGACACTTCATCGCGACCCGACGCAGCACAAGCTGAGACACCGAGACTCCGGCTCAGCGAACTGCCCCAGTTCTACTTCATGGCCGGGGCCTTGGCAGCCAAAAAAAAGTTTCGGTCTTGTGCACGTGCTCACGTGCTCTCTCCGAAGCTTCCGGCCTGCTGCGCACCTGGCCAGACACACTGACACACTCGAATGATGGAACTCTTGAATGCTTTGCCAAGACCTCGAGATTTCGATGTTAGTCGCCTGCTGCAGAACCCTCTCTCCCCAAGCCTTGCAGAACTTCTTCCGTGCCTGTGCACGAGTATGTATACAAATGGTATATACAGGAAACGCATGCTCCAGATCTGTACTTTCGACTTCCTGGGAGTTGACAGAGAGCACTGCCTGGAACCAAAGGCGGCGTGAGGCTGCCGATGCTACCTGTCTTCCACGTCCAGGTGAAAAGACCGGCCCGTCTGCGTTTATCGCAGAGATGCACACCGGCGCCACAAGCAGAGTTGGCCTTCTTACGCACGGACATGGTCAGGTACTGCCGGTGCCAGGGCCTCCGGCAAGAGCCAGCTTCCCTATGCGGGTGGCCAATGCTCTTCGTGTAGGTCTCTGAGAGCTTCGGCAGGGCTGGCTCTTTCCCTGCTCGAGCCAGCAAAGTCGCCTCATGTCACAAAGCTGTTGAGACTTTGATGGCTTGTCCCGGCTTGCGGGAAAGTAGGGCCTTGCTGCTCCTGCAACGGAGACTGCGACTGCTGCGGGTGCGCTTCCGACCTTGCAAGACCGGCAGCGACAGCATTTAGAAACCAGAATCACTCCAAAAAACTGCAACTGTTGGGAACTGCAAGGCTTGAAGATGGACCACCGGGTTCACCGGACCAACTTCTGTACTCGGGCACTGAGCATTCGACTTGGACTTACCACCGCAGCTGGCTCTTGCGCCCGCGGCTCTGGCTGCCCCACGCCGTCACTGGATGCCTCGTGTGGGACTTGCGGGCGGCAGGAGCATCTTCTGTCTCTGAGTGTTTCTCGGTCCCTTGCGCCATCCGTTGGGGTCCCTACGGGCGCTTCGGCTTCGGTCCTTGGTGTCTCCACATTTGACCCGCGTAACCGGAAGCTTTGATCTCGGAGTAGGGCATGCTGGAGCCCACATGGTCCGTCCCTGAGGCCGAGGATGGAGGTGCAGAATGCTGCAGTGATGTTCAGCACCCTCAACCCTCTGCATGCGTCTGAAAGGGCGCCTGCATCCTCAACCTGCACGGGACGCGATGGCTGCGCGGATCGCACATTTGGTGCTCAACAGAAACAGCAGCATCAGCACGAGCAAAGCTGCTGACAGTGTCAGTAGAAACCACCTCCACTGTTCCCTCTACCTGATGCTTCAGCAGGCAGCATGTGAGAAGCAACAGCTTGGGTCTCTCCACCACGCTGAGGCTGCAGGCTGCTGCGAAAGACCCACCCAATGCTGAAGTGTCGTCTGCTCGCGCTTCCAGCTGCAATCCTCTATGTACCAGGGTTTGTTTAATTAGGCTCTGTCTGCGATGACAAGGCCCGGTCCCCATGTCTTCGAGTAGCTGTAGCACGCATCCACCTGCGATGCGCCGTCGCAGAAGTTTCCTGGAAGTTCCCAAGAGCCGAGAGCTGAACCCAGCTCGGATGTCCGCAAAGCCCTGCACGGCGCGCAGAGAGGGAAAGTTTGGCCGGGCCACAACCAGTGACAAACCAGGACAGGCTGCAGTTTTCGACTGCTTGGGCCTTCGAAAACTTGCGAGCACAAGTCCAGCTCCCGCGCGAGCTGGTCGACCTCGAGACGAGAAGAGCAAGGAGGTGTTGAGGGATGTTGAAGGGCCAGTCCAAGGCGTGGACCCCCGGCTGCTCCAAGAATTTGACGCATTTGACGCAGGCCTCCACATCCTGGAGCTGCGACGCCCTTCCACATGTAGCCCCCACGGCACTCACGTTCCCCATGTTCCCTCCTGGCCCGCAATCATCGCCGCCACTCGCCTGAGCGAAAGCGGCGAACCCCGGAGGCCCGGCTCCTCCCCTCGCGGCCCGGCCGCGGCCCTCGCGAATGCGAATGGCGCGAGCGCTTCTGGTTTATGTGGGCTGTGCTGGACAGTTCTGCAGACGGATGTCTCGCTGCAAGGCATCGCCAAGCAGCAGAACAGCAACCGCAATAGAAAGAAGGAGAGAAGCACAAGAAGCCAAGAGCGCGAATCAAGCTGGACGAGCAAGCTAGGCTGGAGAATTGCAGCTGAAACCAAGGGAGTGGTCCCCTTCAGTCCCGTCGCCGTTTCCGGCCCTAACCCTTCTGAAGCGAACAAGAGCCAAGGATTATGGGAGAGTCGCTCTCGTGATGCTCTTACCGACTCTTACCCCTTGGCTCCGAGTGGCTCCTGCCAGCCATCACCGATCGAGATCAGGCAGCTTGGGCCTGTTTTGCCACTGGCATCGAACCTTGGGGAGCCAGAAGCTGAAAGGAAGCTCCGAAAAGATTGGGCTATTGCGCTGACCAGGACTTGCCTGCAAAGCACATCCTGCAAGGCAAGAACGCTGTCACGTAAAAACCGATCCGCGTGAAGGAGCATTCGGGGACAGAAACAACGGAAACTGCTGAACGGTGGCAGATGCTTCTCGCTGGAAAGGTCAGGGGCCGATAGCATATACACATTAAAGGTTGAATGGCTGGATGTCCTAGGGCCTAGCAAGCACGTAGACCCTGCGCACATACGGTGCAAGACACATCACACCAAGATACCCACAACTTAAACAAACTTAGAGTCTTTGAGGTGTTTGTCTTGAAAGCCTTGCGCCTGCGGAGGGCTTACAGCTGCTTTAATGCATGAAGGGTTGCGGTGATGCCAAGTATATTCACCAAATCCTATGCCATGTACGGCTCGTAAGGAAGGACCTGTCATCAGAACAGTAACAACGACATAACTGGCCCGCCACCTGGCTAGTACAAGGAAAGGATACTGTCTCTGGGGCTGGTGGCGTGAAGCAGTCCACGATGCGGCGAAAGCACAGGACCTCCATCGGGCACACGAGTCGATTTGGATCCAGTCATATGAACATAGGACGGAAATACACAACTATTTCTACATACATATATATATATATATACATATGAGTGTTGATCAATATTCCTGTTTGTGCAAATGGTTTCTTTGCGGATTATTGTTTTCCTTTCGCGCGACTTTCGCCTTCACTTTCGCGGGACATGTTTGTAGTTGTAGTGGTAGTCGTCGTCGTCGTCGTCGTGGAAGTGGTAGTGGTAGTGGTAGTGGTAGTGGTAGTGGTCGTGGTCGTGGTCGTGGTCGTGGTCGTGGTCGTGGTCGTGGTCGTGGTCGTGGTCGTGGTCGTGGTCGTAGTAG
>CAJNDV010033675.1:0-64341 GCA_905221635.1 Symbiodinium sp. CCMP2456 | reverse complement strand
TAGTCGTAGTAGTAGTAGTAGTAGTAGTAGTAGCAGTAGCAGTAGCAGTAGCAGTAGCAGTAGCAGTAGCAGTAGCAACAGCTGGAATGCAAAAGCCGACTCCAAGTCGTGGGCCATGGCGTGTGCCATGGCCTTCAAGCGACCGGGCTTCTTTCATGTCGTCTTTTGTGCAACTTCATCGGATCTTCGCGCTGGCAGCCGAGCGATCTGGCTTTGGGTATATTGCATCGGGGCATGGTGGGACTATCATATAATGTACATACATACATACATACATACATACATACATACATACATACACTTATATGTGTGTATGGAACATATATACCCGGTACACCCCTCCCCCGGTACCTACCTGTTTGAGCAGCACTACAGACCTAAACTATCCTACACCTGGTGGGGTGGGGTGCCGGATAAGCCCTAGCTGTACAAAGAGTGCCATTAGTTCAGAATAGGCACTAGCCATACTACATGTAAACCATATTAAAGTAAGTAGGACTCATGATATTCGACATCGGGGCCAATTCACCGTGAAACGGACCCATTGAATTTGAATCGAGAGCCGGATTCAAAATTGAAAATCCCTCGAAAAGGTTTGCTAGGGATATTCAATCTTCAATCCAGGGCCGACTCAACTTAATCTGACCGATTCAGCTTCAATCGCATTCGGCAAAATAGTATAATGAAATGAAAGAATCGAATGAAAAAAGGCCAAGCGAGTGAACGAGATGAACATACATTTCAGTTGACTAATTTGGTCTGTTTCATCTTTTGTGTTTTATTGCGCGGCTTCACGCTCGCTCCCCTTTGTGTTGCATTGAAATGAAAGCCACGCAATACAACACAAAGCCCTACGGTTGGTGCGCGAGACATGGAGAAAGACAATCAATTAACTGTTGCCAGTGTAACCCAGGAACTAAGTCCCCCTTACTTTCTGTGCTTAATTCCTTGAGCTGGCTTCCTTTCCTGTCTTTGGGTTCTTGGCTTGCTTTTTCGCGCTTGAATCAGCGAAAGAAGATAAGGATTCTTATGCACTGACTAAACACAAGCACTAAACGGTAATTCCTGGGTGGAGAAAGTGAACAGAACCCAAACAAAAAGATAAAGAACAGCGTGCATCTCCTCTCTTCATTCGTTCCTTACCTTGTCTCTCATTTCATTTGGTTCTTTATCCTTTTCCTGGAGAGCCAACAGAAGAGAAGATATGGATTCATAGATAGTGAAGTGCATTGTTTCGTGCGGGGCTTTTGCTTTGTATAATCGATCGCAATGAATGAGAAGAAAGCACAGATTAAACAAGCAAAACACACGAACGGACCGTGAACAAAACAACATTACATTTTCCCCATTGGCAATTGCTGCTGGCGGTTGCGTTCGCATTTCATCAATTTCCTGTACCTTTTTCTCCCTTCAGTTTCTTTCTTTGAAAAAGGCCATGCGAAAGAACGAAATTCGGCTTTTGCCTACAGCATAAACAGGGCCCTGTCTTTTCTCATCTTGAATTAAACATAAGCGAACATAGTGAACTAAGCAACGACGAAAGAAATGAAAGGGCGCGCTACGTTTACTTCATGTGTCGTTCATTGCTTCTCTTCTCGTTCCCAATTCTTACGCTGTGCAGGTATAAGCTATTACAGATGGTTGAGTTCCTCCAAAAACAAGACAGCCTGGTTTCCTGCGTTATTATTAATGCAAAGGGAAACAAGGGAATGAAACAAATGCATGTTACTTTGTATTAGTTAACACTGTGGAGCCCAGTGATATCTAGCAGTTGCAAATGCTTTCCTCTGCCAAAATCTAATCATGTTACTAAATATTCTACTATGCTTTACTGTATATCTTGGGTGTGTGTATATATCTATATATATATATACATACATATGTGTGTGTGTTTGTGTGCATAATAAATGCTTCCACCGGCATGATCTGCCGCTTTCAGCTCCGGAAAACCTTCACACCCCGTGTCCACGGAAATTTCGCAACCGGAACAGACAATATTCGGGTGTCACCTCTCCCCCTCCCAGCCAGGTTACCCAGGCCCTCACCACGAAAAGATCCGTCCAATTCTCCAGTCGGGTGCGCCCTGAGACTGCTTACAGACCGGAACAATTGATCAGTGCTGCATTTTGCCTCTGCGATTGGCAAAGCCCCCGAACCGCCCCGCACTCAAACCGATTGGCTCAATGATTCTGATGTCATGGTTGCAAGTTTTGTAGTGGTCTAAGGCGGCTATATGGGTGTTACACAAACCAAAACCTCACAAATGCTCACATGGACTTGAAGGCTGCAACTACGTTGCCTACGGAAATCTACTCATCTACTTTCTGGACTGATCTGACTCTGACTCATTTTCTGTATTCGCTTTCCGGAAGGTTGGCGCGCGTTTTCCTTACAATCCTTGCCCTGAGAACAGGGCCTGTGCAGTCTCTTTATCGCCCCCCTTTTGCAACAAAATGTCAAAACCCTTGTAATCGAGCGCCATCTCTTATCACATTCCAGGTTTCACAGTCACAGCATGATATCTCACACGTGTTCCTCGTACAAATCACCGCAATCTGTCTTAAACAAAGCTGCATGTCAACATACAGTGTATGTACCAGATAGTGGCATCATGGCTCAACCATCCATTTAGTCGTGATACTCACTATAGTCCGACTAGAGCCCGAATTGTGACATAGAAATATAAATATATATATATATATACATGTATATGTATATATATATATATATAACAAGCTTTTTTGTATGCACCCTATGGTTGCTAGGTGATTGCAAACATCCTCCTCACGCCAAGGCGAATCCCAGCCCTGGTATCTCGTTTCCAACTCTTGCAGGCCCATTCAAAGGAATGAGCTATTCAAAACAACACACCGCACAATTTCTCATGGAAGTCGTACGAAGATATACATCTCATGCGTACAAATAAGTACGTAAACATCATATACCTACATCATAAACATCTACATTTTATGCATACGAATACAAATACACATACATATATATATATATACACACACAGACACCTACATCGACATCTACGTCCGCGTCTGAATATATATATATATATACACACATCTAAATACACATACATGTCTACATATGCGGCCTCATGTACATATACATGTGCATGTACAGGTATATGTATATGCGTAAGTAAATGAGTTATGTTCACATACATACTTGTGTATGTGCATGCTGTTTTGTATATGGGCCTACCTGCCTGTCTGCCTACCTGATTGCCTGCCTGGCTACCGGCCTGCCAGCCCGTCTAACTACGAATACATCAAAACACACGTGCATACATACATACATACATGCATACATGCCTCCAAAACACTACGTCGAATTGGCTAATTAGCCAAGACTACAGCACAATCGAAGCCTGTAAAGCTAAAGGTGCCCTTAAGGGGTCGCTTGAGGGTAGAGGGATGTAACCAACACCTGGGTGCTTAACCTGTATCGGGACGGGGTGGGCCCCTTGTCGGTTTGGCATGGCTCGAACTTGCACTGTCATCTTACCTTGCCAGACAGTTGACTCAGCTAGAAATGGCAAAGAAGCATGACATTTATTCACCGTCTTGGAAAAGCCCTGCCTTCCAACGGTACGGCTCCTGCACGCCCAGTGGCTCAAATATCGAACGGGCGCTGATCACGGGGATGTCTTCAAGCTCACCTTGCAGCTCACCCTCACCGTGGCCCCTCTACAAATGCTCAACAGTCATCGCGAAGGACCGCTCATCTCGACGTGAGCAGTACGTAGCATTCTCGAAATGACGTGCGCTTGCGCTTGCAAGAGGCAACCGAAGGCCCAGCTCAGGAGTAGAGGCATGAAGCGGACCGCTGTCTCGTGCACCCAGCCGAAGCCGGAGTTCGTGATGATGACCACCTGGCTGAGGTCAGGCATACACGTGCTCTTGCTGAAAGTGCATTACACTGCCCGTGCTGCATAGAAACAGAAGAGCAGTAACGATCCCTTTTGTGAGAGCAGTGTTCATAGAAAGGCAAGGATGTCTTCGAAGCTGGCTCGTGCCCGTGCAGGCATACTGCAGCTCCGAGGGGGCTTCGAATTGGACTGCGAGCGCGCCAGTGAATTCACAGGCGGCATTGCAGATGCAAGCAGACAGGCTGGCAAGGTCACGCCAGCTTCTGATGCACTCTTCATGTCCTTAATCAACCTCAGGATATCGGCAATGTTGGCTTGCATCTTCGCCGAATGGGCCTTGGCCTCTTTGATGTAGCTCGCCACGTCGGCCATTCGATCTCCCTTCTCAGCCAGGATGGCACCGGCGTTCGCAAGTTCATCTGCAGAATGCCGCACTGTTCGCAAGCTTCGACCCAAGTTGTCCAGCAAGCTTGAAGCCTTATCCACCCGCTCTGTGGGGTCCGAAGGGATGTTTTGACCGAGGTCTGTGTGACTGAGGTCTGGCGGCTTCGCGACAAAGCTTGATGTGGCGCAAAGGCCCTTCATGGCAGGCTCTTCGAAACTATTATTTACGTCTATCACATACAGTAACATGCATCACTCGTGCTGTCCTCTACCCCTTGAGATTACTCAAGAGTAAACTTTGTCTGCATGTCATCCTGCATGCTGGCAGATGTCCACTCGTTTGAGCCAGACTGCAACGTGAGCTCCTGTACGCTTCGGCGCGATGGCCCGTCAACAACCTCCCCACGCCTGCCCGTGGCCCTAAATCAAAGCTGGCAGAGCAGGAAGCCCCCATGTGGCATTACGTGCGCATTCAATGTGACAGGCTCGCCCTGCCGAACTGCTTGGCCTGCACACAAAGCCATATCAAGTCCATGCAAGCCGCAAGCCTGGGCCCTTAACTTAAACCTGCTCGGCGCCTTCTGTAACGCCTGGAGGGCAGCGACTCCACAAGCCTCCAGGTAGGAGTCGAAATCCTGAGCTCAGGGACGACCTAACCGTCCTGACCTCATTCAGCGAGCGCTCTGGACAAGTTTGAAGGGGCCCCGCCCAGTCGTTGAGCAGCCCGGAGGCCCGGGCTCCGCTGGTGGCGGCCTCGCCAGGATGCCCTGGCGCCGGCCTGGGCAAAGAAGGCCACGGCCTTTCCGGACCCTCGGCGCTGACGCCGTCAACCTGAGGTGCTTGCGCAATGCGCTTCGCTGCGACCAGGGCGGCCGTGGGCAGGATCGTATCGTCCTCAGTCAAGACATCAAGCACAGGCTTAAGAAAGGCATACAAAAGGCAGCTGGCCCAGTCGAAGACCACCAGCGCAGAAGGCACCTCACTGTCCTGCCCAAGCATGCAGCATCTCGTCACTGCGCTATCATGAGCTCGATTGTTGTCCCGCCTTATTGTGCTCCCAAGGTCGCGAAACGACCGCCTCATGCCAGCATGTGCTCCGACCTAGTTTCAGGCTCTGTGTTGGGCCCTTGTCGCTGAGGGACTCACCTTGACCTTAGAGACAAGCATGGGTGGGACAAAAAGCATTCTGGGCCTAGCGGCCCTACTGACTCCTTCCTCTAGCGACCACCGTGCTTGTGGCTTCCCTCAAGTGCCCTGCAGCTTCCCAAAGTTCTTCTCCTCCGGGTGGCTTGATGACCTCATTAGAAAAAATGACAGCTTCATCGACACGCTGTCTCTGTCGGTCTGTGTGTGTCCGTCGGTCTGTCTGTCTGTCTGTCTGTCTGTCTCTGTCTGTCTGTCTGTCTGTCTGTCTGTCTGTCTGTCTGTCTGTCTGTCGGTCTGGTCCGTCCGTCCATCCGTCCGTCTGTCTGTCTGTAGCGAATCCCGATCGGCACGAGGGATAACAAAAGCCTCAGATCACGTCGCTTGGGCTTCGGTGTTAATGCAACGGCCGCAGCTGGCATGGCTCACACCAACAGGGCTCTGCCTCCTTCGACGGGTGAATGATGGTGAATATGGTGAATGTACCTCTTATGGCACACGGGGGAAGAGCTACGTCGGCTGTTTGTAATGTTCAATCGCGCGCCCCGGCCACAAGCTGAGATGTTGGGCATCTCGAATCTGGATGTTCTGTTTGTCGATACATCCACAATCCCTGTTGCCAAAGCCTGATAATTGCTATCGTTGCACCCTAGCCCCCTCACGAGCTTAGATTGAAGCCGAATGGGCAGCTCCCACTGCACACCGGCTTATATGCTTGTTTAGATGACCGATCTTGGCAAGGGCCGGCAGACGTATCCGACGGTGCAACTGGCGGCCGGTTCCATTCGACTCTCTGCATTCTGTGGCAGTCTCTCCCGCGCAGGCGTCAGTGGCTGAGCTTGCCACAGGTGCGGCAGCAGATGCGTGGGTGGGAGGGTCTGCTGGTTCCGGCACTCCTCAAACAAGAGGCAGGTGACGGAGCACAGTTAGTTTGTGGCCTGCAGTGCCAAACGGGATATGGCACAACCTTGCACGTGCGCTCTCGGTCATCATTGTCCTACAGGCAAAATCTCAGGAGGCGGTCGTGCCGCCTCAGCGAGCATGCACTGTAGCGCCATTCCGCTTCCCAAGCTCGACGCCCAGAAGCGTGGAGCTAGGCAGCCGGGCCAGCGTTGCCATTCTGCTTGCACGTGCACCTTTCGGCTTTCAGGATGCTCATTGTTCTCTGAGGCACCAGCCTTCAAAGTAAGCCGATGTATGCTCTCATCGAATGGTTACAGATGGCTGGCTCTGCTGACTCTCTGCTGATTACTTGACTGAGGATACCACGCGAAGTCTGACAAAGTACGTTTCGAGGGCCTGTTTGCAAAGAGGCCGGGTGCGGCATGTGGCTGCGCAGCATAGATGCATCTTGGGACCAAGCGCCACTCCAAGAGCGGGCGTGTCCTCAGCTACGGAAGGAAACGGCCTTCTGGTCAGACTCGATACCAAGTCAAATGAAAGCACGCCCATGGTCCGAAACGACTACCTTTGCTTGACACAAAGCTGGCTTGTCTCTTGCCGAGCATCTCGCTGCAGGCCACGCCCGAGCTGCTTCTATAGAGAAATAGGATGAAATAGGTAAATGTGTTTTCGAGCCTAAAATCACGACGATCAGCAGAAAGTCGTGGCTCCAACCGCCCAATTGCCATTGCAGCGGACCCACTCGCAGATTCTTGTGTCGTTGCTTTATGCTCACTTTTTCCTGAGCCAAGGCCTTTAGGCATATGTATGGGCATATACACTTCTTGGCAACAGCTGCGCCAACGGCAAGCTGTCACTCAACAAACAACGGTGAAGCTGTGCAAGAGGTCAAGTAAACACTTGGAGATTCTTGGAGCCTGATTTTTGAAGAATCTGAGAGCATCCTGAGCCTCCCGTCCGTCACAACTGGAGTCTGTACATGCTTGCGTTTCACGTCCACTCCCGAAGATCCGGCAGGTGTAGACAGGTGCTTAGCGCTCGCATCTGCCCACAAGTCACTTCGTGAGTGCGGGCTCACAGCGAGTTGAATAACTCCTTTCGGGTCAATACAAGGGCAAACCACGGCGCCGTGCACAAGACACCACAGGGTCCTGGAACAGAAGCCAGGCACTCACCGCACAAAATGCGACATAGATTCCAGGAGTCATAAACCTCGTCGCCCAGCATTGTCTTGCCGGTACGGAGCGACGGGGCTCGCACAGGGCCCGGCCAGTTGATTCACTACTATGAAAGAGTGTAAGGCACGGGCAAAGATGATGATAAATCCACTGCATCTAGTACCTCGCGAAGGGCAGCGGCCATTGTCATGAAAAGGCCATCGAAATCTGTCATCTGCTTTTGGGAATTCGCAATGGCAATGAACCTCAAAATCATTACCCGTCCCGTCTGGGTGCCGGCGCCACGCCATGTGGCCTGCAACAACCTCCAGCAGGCAGGCAAATCAGCCGGGCAATTGCACGGGCCATCAGATGGAGATTCTGAGAAATCAGAATTACAACGTCAAAGATTGTTTCCGAAATGCCATCAACAACCGTGGCTGCGGCAATTTGCCATCGACAGCCCACCGAGCGCAACACCTGCGCACGAATGCAACGCTGCGCTGCCCCGTCGGAAGCCCAAGCCCCATCAAGACAGGCGCACAGGCAGCAAGCAAGAGGGGCTGCCGTGAGCGGTGCGCCAACCTTCGAGCGTGGCAACTCAAGCAACGAGCCGTGGCACTGCTTCTGCCGAGTAGGATCATACAGCAACAAGAACTCTCGTGCATACTGAAGCATACTGCTGATCTGCTGCAGCTGGGGCAAGAGGCCAAAAGTTTGTGAGCTGTGCGGTAGCAAGAGCCAGGACGGGAAGTTTTGCCTTTCGCGGGCAAATCAACTCAGAGCAAGTCTCCAGCTAGCAGAACAAGTGCCAGCGCCTGGATGCCAGCGGATGCTGCGCGCCACCACGTGCACGCTGCCCAGGAAGAGGCGGCCTCGACAGGATCCCTGGACGCGGCCGTCGCGACCCACACATCTCCGAGGCAGCGACCCAGTTGCCAGCGGCCAGGCCGATCCAAACTTCCAGCACCTGCGAGCCGACTACACTGCACCGAGGCACCGGGTACCACGGAGTCATCGCCTCCACCGACAGGTCTTTGGGAGCTGGCACTGCCTGGGCATTCTGGTTCTTAAGCTCTGGATTCGTCCATCTCTCCTGCTTCCTCCCGCTGGGCACGCGTGCACCCACCAACATGCGTCTCCACTGTATTGGCTCGAGGCAGGGACGCTACCGAGGCTGTTCAGAAGTTTCTTCCGGGCACACAGCATGATGATGATGGCCGTTGCCTCAGCGCAAGCAGAGCGAAGGCCGTCTAGTTGCTACGGGCCTGTGTTTAAAGCAAGATCAGCGTCGAACCACATGAGCAACAACAGCAGCCCATCTGTATGCTGGCGGTCCTGCAGCCGACCACTGACTTAGTTCTCTTGGCAGCAGTGCCAATGCAGCGGCGTCGACTTCACTGGCCGGTCCGTGGATACCCCAGTTTTCGAAGAGGAAAACCTCGGCACGGAACACTTGAAACCTGTGCGGTCATCAGTCGGGTTCAAAGTTCGTCACCGGAGCAAGCTGGGCCAAAGCAGCTGCAAGTCCCAAAGCCTCACAACGTAGGCCAATGTAGGCGCTCGGAGCACGCCACTCGCTTAGAGCAGGGTGGAGCCTCTTCCAAGCTCAGCTGCAAGGCGCTGCCTAAGATGCTGGTCTCCAGGCAGACCTGGCCACGTACTCACAAACGGCGAGCTACACCCTTACTCTGCAAAACGATTGCAATCGGCAATGCCATGTTTCCATTCCCCACGTGTGGTCTCCAGCAAGCTTCGCGTCTGTACCTGGCTTCTGCGAGTTGAGCTTTCACGACGATCAGGAGACTGACGGGCCCGTGATTACCAAGCACGCCGGACACGGCCATCTCTTCCGCATGTCGCCAAAGCTGCAGCGACGTCCCGGTCACTATCGCCTAGGTCCCACTGAAAGGTCGCGGCGCTTGGACATGCTTCGGGCTGCGAACATCTGATGATATCTGATGACTAGCATGGTCTTCCGGAGACTCGCATCATCTCGAAATGAACGAAAGGCCGCAAGGCCGAAGGCTCTGGCAGTCAAGGCGGCGGATGCAACAGCTTCTCCTTGAAGCTGTTGCGCCAGTCCGTGCAGCCTACCGTCAACTTATGCAAATACCCGCGTGCTGCACCGGGCATGCCTGGGCACCCTGCACATGCCGCAGCAAAGAAACGGCAGTAAAGCAGGCCAAGAGCATCAACAAGAACCTCAGTACATGCGCGACATGCCAGGTGCCGGGTCATACCACTCTTCAGGATCTGGCGCGACCTTTTCACCCGCTGAATGCTGTGGGCGAGGTCCTGCCCTGACCTTTGAACGCTGCGCGTGCTGAGGGCGAATATGCCCAGGTCGACAAGTCTGCGACTCTAGCAGGTAGAGAAGGCTGTCGCGACAAGTATGATGGTGGCATCACGGAGCTCAAATATTGTGCTTGCCGGACCAGCTCGTCGACGCCGATAAGTGCAGCTGTGGCAACATCGTTGAAGGAATTGGCTGCAGCCACCATGGCTCTTAACGCGGCATCTAAGTCACCACCAGCTGCAATGAGTCCGAGGCGATCTGCTGAAAACACTTCAGCTCTTGCTTTTGCTGCCCACAGGCCCAATCCCCACGTGCCAAAACGTAGGCATCGCCGCAGCTGCCGCTCTTCACGGGGTGGCAGCGAAAAGATCTCAGCCAAAAGTCGTGGTGTCGCAGAACCGGCCACAGCTGCACCTAGGGCCCAGGCACCTCCTGGCGCCCGAAGTCGTGAGCAAACCGCAGCGACTGCAAACATTCCGTCATCGGCATTGTGCACAGGCCATCCGCGCTCACCGGGCCCCCAAATATCGTCCACATCGAGGTCGGCAAGCCCAGGCCAGCGACCTGACCTCAGACCTCTGTAGACATCGCACGCATCAGCTACGGCATCTATGAAACGCCTAACCTGCACACGCCGTTGAATCTCCTCTGGCGACCGCTTTAGCTCCCTATGCCCTGCCGGCCGAAGTCCAAATACATGCAGCGGTACAAAGACCATCTGACGCACGAAGTGCTGCAGCGTCCATGGGGCAACTAAGTCTCCGTGGTGTAGCCACGATCGGCCAATCTCGCGGCCCACGACAAACCGCAGGCCTGCATCTGACAGCTGTGTGACCAAAGCATCAGTGACAACTAGTATGCGCCGACGGCCAAATCTAGAGGGAAGGATCGCCACGTGGGGGCGACTGCTCCGAACCAGCAGAGGCTGTGGGCAGGCATTTTGAAGTTGGAAGAGGTGCTGCATCGTCAAGCAGCTTTGTTGGGAGGCGCGCTCCAGTGCCTCAGCAGGGCACAAAAGAAACACGTAGAGCAGGACCCCTCTCACCACAGCCACAAGTACCAGCCATGCCTCGTGCAAGTTCAAAGTCCTTCCTGGTTCAAGGTCTCGGTCCAGTGCGGCCATGCCGGATTGCAGACGTAGCTGGAGACGAACCGGCCAGAACAGGATGGAGCCTTGACGAGTTTGATAAAACAAAAGATACTGTCAGTAGGAAGCCCTGGGCGCGTTTGTCTGGATTGTTGACACGGCCCGGGCCCCAATTGCTTTTGAGGCACTCAGAAAGCACGCGACTGGCTCAGCCAACTGCCAAAATGGACTCAAAACAACGTCGCCCCCACGATCTAGTGGATGTTGAACCTGCACCAGCGTGACCCAAAGGCTGAAAGGTGTTGTTGCCGGAGCTGAAACCACGTCAGAATTCCAGCCTCGCGCATGTCGATGAAACACATGAAACCTGAGGAAGCCATCATAAGCCTTGGGGGTAACAGGACGAAAGAGCCACGGTTTCAAGAGCTGATCAGAACTTCAGGCATTTGAGGCTGAGGCCCGGAGAAGATGCAGAACCATCGCCGACTCCGTGCTGTGCTTTGCGTGGGTCTCCCTCAACGGAGGCTGCGAAAGCAGTTCTCGGATCATGCCCGCTCCCGTTTGGACCGCGAGCCTCTTTGGGGATTTTGGTAACCATTTTCTAGCTTTCGCGCAGGCGGTGTGGCCATGTAGTGGCAGGCGCCCACCATCTTTCCCTCGTTCGTCGCACAGCACTGCGCGCGGTTCGTCAGCTGCAGTCCATGGCCGAGGCAGGCCAACCACAGCCCCGCCCTACTATGCCACCGTACTGTTGGCTAATGGATACGCAAGTGTCGGCTGCTTTTATGTTGTTTTAACTGAGCCGGCAGGATTCGACGGGCAGAGTGCAGGATCGTGTTTGACTGCCGAGCCCGGAGCCACTTTGGAAAAGCACCGGCTGCAGCCTCATCGACCAAAGCCGCGGGCCTGAAGCGGCTACGAAACTGCTATGGCCATGGGAAGACATTTTTAAGCGAGCAAGCATCAAAGGGGTCTGCACCTCGGACGCGGTTCACCTGATCTTCCAAGCATCAGCAGCCAAGGCCAATGCACACCAGGAACACCGGAATTAGATTTGCGAGGAAACGTCAACAGACAATCGCTGACATTCACTCGCTTTTCCTGACAGCATGCTCTCCAGCAACTCTAGTATATATACTGGATGGCCTCTATCGGCTCCTTCCGAATTTGGGTGTCATTGAACCTGCTTGGAACTCGCACACGGTACTCCAGGTGAAACGGCTGTCCAGTACCCTTCATTCCGGAGAGAGGTCAGTGGGAAGTGCTTTATCAAACTTTACATCCTGTCGTGCGACTTAGTGATGGCAGTGCCATCGGGCTGCACTTCCACAAGAACTCTCATATGACTCGGATGTGTCAAGGAAGCTCGCCTGACAAGGGAAGCTGCTCCCAAGCCCACTGATCATCAAGCTCACAAAATTATATTCCATGACTGACCACATTCAACACATATCCAGAATACGACTCCAACGCTCAAGCGAGCTTATGCCCAAGCGCAGAGAGCCGCCGCTTTGAAACAATTGGAGCCAAACCCTAAGCCCCATGCTTCTTGTGCAGCGGGAGGTGGAGGCCGATGCAAGAATTATGCAGATGCCCCTCCCCCCTCACTGACCTCAGCACTTGCGTCGGGCCAAAGCTTCACAGCCACAGTCGCCTTTTGCCGGCCAGGCACCGGAGATGGATCGCCGGCATCATCATAGGCGGCAGCCTCCGACTCGTCTCCCCTGGCAGGGCGGTCGTCTTCCGCGAGAAGAGCGTAGATCTCGGCCTCGATTGGGAAGCTGCATAGACTGCACAGATGTGGCAGAATATCGCGGAAGAGCGCTGAGACGCCTTGCAGTCAAGACACCATGACCTCATCAGGAGGATTCTCCTTGTTCTTGATGGCCAGGGAGATTGCTTCCCTGAAAACTCGCACCACATTCGTCCCATCAGCTGACGAAACCTTGGGATGCGAGGGTCACAGGGCTGCCCTTTTTTCTGGTCAACCCACCGCAGCCTACCCGAGACTCCCAACTGCACGTGTAGCGGCAAAGTAGAAGGGCAGCTGGTGGGTTACGGGGAAGTTGAACCTCTTCTTCGCCATGCTTGGCTCCACGTCAATCTTGTTGGCTACGCAAACCACTGGGATGTCTGGACCTCAGAATGCCAGCCACATGCATGCTCTCAGCACGTTTCGGCCATAACTATGCCCCGCACAGTAATTGCGAATTTCTTTGTACCACCTTAGTGCCGAACATGCATTGTGCGAAGGCTGCATGCGAACCGCAAACAGGGCTGCGCACGTTTCCAGGTTCTTGTAAGTGATCTTTCGCGTGACGTCAAAGGCCAGAATGCAGGCGTTCGCCTCACAGCCGCTGTTGGTGGAAACACCCAGCGAAGAAGCTGCTGCAGTCCAAACCATCAGACTCAAAAAGGCCTGGAAATAGTACGATGCATGTAGCTTGTCAAACTGCTCCTGTCCGGCGGTGTCCCAAAAGTCTATTGTCCATCTTCTGCCATCCTCGCAATGCTCAGATCCTACTGTCTCCCAGTGTGGGCTGCTTCATGTCAATACGCCGGGATGTACTTAACATACATGCCGTGTACTTTTTCGTGCGGGTTTTGTCACCATTCACCTAAGTCGTCCTGTCCTCGCCGGTATGGTGGTATCGGAAGAGTGTCAACGCAAAGGTCGACAGAGTTCGCGGGTTATAATCATCCTGAACTGGCGAATGCCCAACACTCTGCGATACGGCTTTACCAAGCCTTACACTAGAGAAGAGCATAGTCAGGACATGTCAGGACCAGCATCTAGAAGAAACCGCTCCACCATCTTGGACTTGCCAACGGCAGAGTCTCCACAAAGAATAATTTTCAGATCCTTGGCCCATGGCACTTAGGCACTTCGGCCCCCCGCACTCTGAGCCGACCCCGCTGTTTCCGAGAGCTTCGCCTAACTTGCAGACCACGCTTCTGCCGGTGACTGGTCGTCTTCCACCGGCGCTGCCGCAGGTTCGGACTCTTCAGCCATGGCTGCAGGACCCTAGCAAGCGAGCAGTTGTGGCAGCGTAGCTAAGGTGGCAAAATTGCTGCTGGGTCTAGTAAACTGTCTGTCGACCATGCGTTGTCTGAGTCGGTGAGGAGGGCTGGTCCACCAAAGCGAACGAAGATCCGCAAGCGGACCAGGCACTTTCGACCCCTGAGCCGAGAACGGCACACCGAAATCTCCGACGTCAAAAAGGCAGGGCCCCAAAACCCAAAACCCCAACCTTCCCGCAATCCCAATCATAGGATCCACTGGGATTTGCTGAGACATGCAATCTCCACCTGTGCCCTTCTTGTCCTCCTTGCAGGGTGAACCCGCTGGCCTTGCAGCTCTGCACAACAGCCACCACAACCACAACCACAACCACAACCGAACGACAAGAACAACAACAAGAACAAGGTACAAACAAAAACTGCAGCCCCGTCAACCCAGTTATCTGCTTCTTGTCCGTACATTAGGTAGAGACAAAAAACAGGAGCCCCGTCGTGTGGTTTTACCCCGCACACAACAATAACAACACAGTGGCTATGGTGTACAGGGTTTGAAGGATTTGCAAGATTTTCACGAGATTTCCATGGACTTGCAGAGGATTTCCAACGATTTCACTCGCATTCTGAAGGGATTTTGACGTATGCTCGAAGGATTTCCAAGGATTTCAATGATTAGCAAGGCGCCTACAGTCGGTGTCCAAGGTTCACGGGCGTCTACGCTCAAGAACTTGCGGTCTTCTCCAAGAGTGCCAGCCTAGTGGCGTCCCACACTTGGTCACTCCCACACGATGGCGATGGGCCGAAAGGAGCGCCGCTCATTGTGCACAGCCCCGTGCATGCTTGACACTAGGTGTTTGGAACCTTGGCGGCTTTGTGGTATGCAGCAACACATCAGTTGACAAAGCATGGATCTCTGCATCACTAGCTGCGATGCCGCAGGCAGCAGGACATTTGAACAGCAGCTGCATCGTCTGCTCAAGTCAGCTTGCGGCTGCTCGCTAGCAATTGAGCCCTGAAGCAGAGTTCAAAATATCAGCAATGGATTGTGTGGTTTATGCGTTCTTGCCAGTAGGGAGCTTGTCTGAACGGCGCGAAAAAGGCAAGCGAGCAGAATGAGCAAAAAACAAAGAGACTATCTGTCCCCCTAGAAACGGCGCCCCTCGCGTGCTAAAGGGCGTTGCCCTGGCACTTGCTCCGACAAAGTTGCAGCCCCTCACTGGCGCCAGTTTCGAAAAAGTGGGCTGGTCCCATTCCCGCCAGTCCTCCCTGTCCTCCCAGCGGTTATCTGCGGCTGGCGCCTGCCAACCTCGTTTTCTGTCACCCATGTGAGGGGGGCCCGGATGTCCCGTGATGGCCCTGACGTTGGAGTGGATCGTCTGGCCATGGGTGAATTTGAGACCTGCTGCCTTTTCCCGCGTAGCATGTTGGATGATGCAACGAGATGGATTGCGCACCTTCGCTTCCGAAGCATTGTAGATGGTTTGAAATGCCATGGCTAAGAGCTGAAGTCCGCATTGTTGACTCTCCTTTGCTGAAAGGACTTCCAGGTGCCACGTTGCAACGATGCATACAATCCGCCGACTGGTCGTCGGTTTGGGGAGGATGCGCTCCGAAGAGCCTGAGGTATTACGAGCTGGGTCGCGAACGGGCACTGTCGTCACCACGGTGATGACCCCCTCCTCTTTGATAACACTTCGCCCAGTTAACTGCACCTCCCACAACAGCAACAACAGCAACAACAACAAAAATCAAAATTAACAAAAAAACACAACCAGCACAGACAAAAGCCAGAGCAAGCCTTTCGTGCGACACACCAGCTTCCAGATGCAAGGCTCGGGTTCGGGCACCCACTTCTGCAGAATTGCCTGTGGCCCAGCCACCAAAGACTGAGGCCTTCCAGGTGCGAGATAGCCCATCTGTGATTTGGATCGTCGACATGCCTGGCATCCCAACTCGTCAACCTCGACCTTAGGGAGAGAAGCAGACATCGGGAGAGATGGCACTGCCTTGCTCTGAGCGTGCAGGCCCCTCCGACTCGGAGGCCGAGGCGATCTCGCCTTCCTCACCTCTGAAACACGCTGCTCTGACTCTGACGCTCTGCTCTGCTGTCTCTGCCCAAGGTCTCAGTTCTGCCGGTCGAGTCCCTGGCGTTCCTTTCTGGCTCGGCCCTTGCCCTTGGACTCTTGCCGCATGCGCTGCAGCGCCTCCCGCCAGTTTGAACAAGGTCTCTCTGAAGTGCCTCCGCAGAGTCCTTGTCCCTCCATCCCCCATCTGTTTGATTCTTCTTCTGGTCTTTCCCACAGCTCCCCTCAGCATGATTGCTGCTGTTCTGTTTTGTTGTCTTGTTTTACCTTTTCTTCCTCGGCTGCGCGGCAAGACTCGGTTCCCCTCAGTGCATTTCCAAAGGACACCCCACACGGATTTCGGGCGAGTATGGAGAAGGATCTTCCGCTTATCTTCTCCTAGAGCCGATCTGACATCCTTGTCAAAACAACAGGCCAATCACTCAGACAACGGGTTGCCTCTCGAGTCTTTTGCTCGGTGTCCTCAGCCGTACAATCACGTTCGGCCTGTTTTGTAGACTGCACCTTGTCACTTTGTAAGCCATGCCACAGAGTCCTCTTGAGACATTCAGGCTTTCCCTAGCAATGTTCAAAGTCAAAACCCTGGTAAAAGGAGTGCCTGACACAGTCTGAATACAAAATTGTTTCATGCAAAGACCCACACTGCACGAACAGCAGACATTCTGCATGTCTCCAGGGATCACGCCATCTGCCAACGTGAAAGCTTGTTTCCATGGAAGCACAACCTGGACCATGGAGCTCAAGTCGCAAGAAGTATCTCCCGTCGGGACAACTTGGCGGCTGCGGCGATTGCAAGTCTCCAGGACTCTAATTCTGCTCTTACATAAGCCATGTCGAACTTTGACGTTGAGGCTGCTGCGGAGCTGAAGACGACGAACTGTTGGTAAGGAGATCTTGAGTGTCCAGCAAAGGCATGAGAATCCTCGAGATGGCAAAGGATCAAGCCCACTCGAACTTGCTGAATCCAAGTTGTCGGCGGCGTCTTCTCTTTTGCCTTTGCAATTTCGGACTTTGAGTTGGGCAAGTTTGGACATACGACCTTTTGCAACTGTCACTTAACCCCACCTGGGCACTCGGTGCTGACGGAGCCTCACCTTCCGGCAACTGCAGCTCGCCGATACAAATTTCAGAAACCCAAAGCACTCCTCGATGGCTGAACCCAGCAGGCATGCGGCCGACACCTCCATGAAGCGAAGGGCACCAAGAACACCAAAGGACACGAAGGGAGACCAAAAGCACCAAGGGCAGTGCGCAAGTTTGTGTGGTATCTTGCCTGCAGCTGGGCTCTGGCATTGCTCCAACTGGGCGGAAAACCCGAACTGATCCAGCCTCGGCAGAAGTCAAATCTGCGGGTGTGCTCTGTATGATTAGTTGTGCATGGTATACAGGATACCGTTCACTGAAGGCGGAACAAACTTGGATGGGACGCTTGCAGTAAATGCAGTAAACCACGCGCAAATGACCACAACGCGCAAGTGACGACAAACAGTGCCTGCGGGAAGGGGAGCAGGGCGACAAGAAGGGGTGCCTCAGGCGCAGGCTAAACATAAGGTCTCAGGTTATCTTCCTTTCCTGATGCTCAGAAAGCAGTGGATTTGAGCGGCATGCCCAGGAGATGCGTCTGGGGAGCTTGTTGAATCCGTTGAGGGCCCTAGTCCAGCCTTCGAGTCAAGCCACAGATTGATCGAGTATGCTCAATCCTGGACATGCCTGTCGCGGACATCGCGGGCTCATAATCTGCGGGGCAAAATGCGGCGATGCCATGGGTCCACGCGCTGGTGCCTTTCGTATCAAGGCTTCCTGCTGGCATTGACATGATCCACGTCACGTTGAATCTCGGAATCAAGTGAGTTCCTGGTCCTCAGGACGCACACTGGCAGCCCGCTCCTCTGGTGCTTTGGAGGGTCGTGCCCTGATCGTGAATGCATGTGCGCTCGACGTCACCCGACACTCTGCCACAGCAACTCGCATCAGCTCCCAAGAATGTTAGATCGATGTTCGAGTACTTATGTAGCAGCAACGCACTGCCGGCCACTCTGCATACCCCCGAACTCCACGTTGATGCTTCGGCGGCCGTCTCCGTTCGTCTTGCCAAGCCATCTTCAGATATGTGCCAGTACCAGTAAGACTCAGTAAGCCACTTCATACATACATCGAAAATTTCTCTAGTTGGAATGCACTGATAATATTGTATCACTAAGACTGAACTAGGACATACCACATAAAATCGGAACCCTGAGCCAACCTTGGGCGTTGCATCTCCCAATTGATCCGAGTGTCGTTGCCACAGGGCTCATGGACACCTCGCTCTTCGCCACGCAGCATTCCAAGTACTGAATCCGCTCCTCGTCTTCGGGGTACAGGTAGTTGCTACGTGCCACGGTGCTACGTGGGCTCCCAACCTGCTGATCCCGAAGCCGTTGGACGGCGGTCTTCAAAACGCTGAGATCCTCCCGGACCTGGCTGAGCGAACTTCACGGAGACTTCACCAGGATGCCGCTGCCTGGAAGCTGCTCAAGGGCAGGAAAGACTGGCCTTGGAAAGCCGAGTCGCTGCTCTACTGCGACATGCCTGCTTGGAGAATTGAGGCGGGAGCTGCAGTCCTGGCATGAGACGAGGTCACCAGTGTGCCAGGCAGAGCCTTGAGGGACCTGGTCGAGCAGCGTGATGGAATGCTTGCATTCACTGCAAGTGCTGCGATGGCTAGCGGTCTGACATTCAATGAGCCACATGACGGACACGCGACCGGGATGCGCTTCAGAGCAGATTGCTGCCTGACAACAGTCTAGGGCCGGGGTTAACATGCCATGCAGATGCAACGGCACTGTCACAATCGAAAGGGCGTCCTTGCAATTCGCTCCAGTGCAGCGGTTGCGCGACTTTGCAGCACGGCCGTGTCCTTGGCAGCATCCAACCGATTCTTGAAAAAACCTAAGGCTCTAGGTTTGCCCATTATCAGCTCCGGACCGCCAAAGCCTTTTCCAGCTGGGCCAGGTGTGCACAGCCGATGCTGCTCTTGCCCTGCCCCTGGCCGATAGCACGGTGACAGGAAACTTTCAATCCCCGCATGCAGTCTGCAAAGTCAGAGGGGCCCCAAACTCATGCGAGTTCTGCTTGCAGCAAACAATCCACACTGTGTCTAAATATGGGCCGCTGAGCCCTGCAGGAACCTTCACACACATTTGGGGCCCCCTCCCCTCTCTGGTGACATGCGTGCCTGCACAGGAAGCTGCAAATCAGGCCGACTGCTCCCAGAAGACCTGAATCAACCACAAGGCCCACCTGGGGCTAGGGGTGGGCAGTGCCAAGCTGCATGCACTATGCCGGATGGAGGCGACTCCCTGGAGCTCCTTTTTCTGCCCGTCTCTAGCCTCAATGGAAAGTGACCATCTCGATGGGCAAGTGGCCGACATCCGCAAACCGAGACAAACTGACTCGCCTCAGCCAAGACTTAGGGCTAGAAGCTCTATGGGAAGCTTTGCCCCTGGGCCCGAGTCGTGCTGCCAAGTCACCCGTCCGGGTGAATGATGATCCTTTTCGAGACATCAATATCCGCAACAGACTGCTTACAAACATGCTGCCAAGCCTCCCCCGACACGACCACGTACGACGAGCATCACAGCTGGCTCGAAGCCCGGAATGACGAATCTGGCCCCATTGCCATGCTCTTGCATCCAAGCTTCTCGGTTATGCCTGCGTTGTCGCCCCTCAGACGAAGCCAAGCTTCTGGCGGAAGCTGAAGCGCACGCATTACCTCCAGATGCAAAGACTCCGAAAGCGTGGAGTCACGGTGACAGAGTCCTATGCCATTGACACCTGCTGAATCTGACCATGTCCGCGTGCCATATGCATGCACAGCTTCCTGACGACATTCCTTCCAAGCATGCCAAGCTTCAAAGTAGCGAATCAAGTTCATGTGACACACCTCAGCAGGCAGTGGAGTTATTCTTCCGTGCACGTGCCACACCCGAAGAGCAGAGTAGACACGAAGTTATGGCCAGACCAAGTCGCATAGATCTCGTAGACGCGCTGCGGCTCTGGTTCCTTCTCGCTCTCCGTCTTCTCTGCCTCTTGCTTTTCCGGTGGGACGTATCCTCAGGATATCTCAAGATAGCACTTGTCGATGTCCGGCTTGCGCCAACCGAAGGGCATGCGCTTGACATGCTTGTCCTTCTCCGAGCTCCTTCTTAAGCTTCTTCTCCCTCTTGGCTTCCTTTTCGGCCAGCCGCTTGTGGTCAACAGCGCGGTGCACGAACTTCCTGCGAGTGTTCACCAATGGTGAAAAGAATTTGTTGATGTGCTTCAGATGCCAAGAGCCGCTCGAGTTTGAAAATTGCAGTTCGTGGAAGAACATGAGACATGTCGAACTGGAAACACAAAAAGACTCAAACGATGGAGCTGGAGACATCTGCAGACATGTTCAAGAGTTTTCGGCCTGAAGCCCGCTTCCATGCGCACAGAATCTTCCCAGATGTCGGCAGGTCGTGCTGGCTGCTGCGAGGTGGGATGGGGCACAGTTGGTTTCCCCTCGGCCAAAAGGGGATCTGGGTCTTGCACTGGAACATCCGGCAAGTAGCTGGACAGAATCTCCGCTGTCTGACGTGCTCGGGTAACAGTGCTGACCCAGATGCCACTGTATTGCACTTGAACCTCTCCATATCGATCTTTCTTCAAACCGAGTCTTTCCGATAGGAGCCTGCCAGGTTTGCTTAAGTTCTGGGGCGTCCTGCACTCGACACACTCAACAGCATCTTTCGCCTCTGACCAAGCTTTGCTGACTGCTCACGGCCCAGGTCGGTCAGCCTTGGCTTTGCAAGAGCCCTGCACTTTTCCTGCAAGAAACTGAAACAGACAGATGCCATGTTTTCCAAACATGAGCCGGTCGGCCCATGTTCGTCATCATCCAAATTATACTGCCCGTGCCGGATGAGCAAGAGATGACGAATCGGCCCTGTTGTCTTGACCGGCGTGGTGGAAGACGTCGGCGGAGCTCGCCCGTCCCAATCACTGTTCCATCCTCGCTGCCAGAGCGAGCTCGCATCTGAGCATTTGGAAGGGTCCTTCCACCAGTCCTTTTCTTCACAGCCAGGTCGTGCTCTCTTCCCATACTCCGAGTAGTAACCCAAGGTTAAGCCTGCTCCAGCCAAGATCACTGCAGGATTCCAGTGCCGATCTTCGGCTGTGAAACTGGCAGAGCTGGAACAGGCTCTTCCCTTCTGAAACCATCGCGACACTCGCACCTCGGCCTGCACCCAGGGCCGCAAGGCACTCAAAGGCTGCGGAAGGCGTGCCATGGTTTCTTCCAAGGCAGTCTTTGTCCTTCCGATGCCTCCCCAGCTCTGGCTGACTCTAGCTGCTCTGCTGGCTGCGGTAGACATTGAAGTTGCGAGTTTCAGACATGTTTCCAAGCTCTCAATCGGTCACCTGGCTGCAGGGCCTGGTGTCTGCATCGAAGCTGCAGCCACGGCTTCGTCCGGCTGCAGCATCCGCATCCTGCAGCTCGCAGGTCCAGTCGGGTTGATGGGCGTCGTGCTCTAAGATCCGGTCCGTCTCGCGGGGACCTTGGGGGTCCGTGTCTAGGCGGCTTGACCTCGGCAAGATAGATCCGACAGACACCGCTCCAGGCAAGGGCGTAAGCAAGCGAGGCTCTGGCGATGCTCGTTCCAGCGCGTCTAGCCGTTGCGTATTCAAAGTCTCCATGGCCAACTGCCCCCTGGCTCCGATGGAGACCCTTTGTGGTCCCTCCCTTCAGAGGGCTTTCTCGCATTGCATTTCTGACAAAAGACGTGTACGGTGCACAGGCTGTGTAACAAGCCATGCAAGTGCCAGGCGACATGTGCATACCGCACGGTTTGCAGATTGGGACAGTGCGATAGACGGAACGACTGACACGAGAGAGAGGGAGAGGGAGCGCGACACATGCAGAGATAGCCAGCGTGTTGCGGATGCTCCGACTGTCATCGCAGTTGGCACTGTCACATGTATCACACGACAGAGACTCTTGGCAGCCCAATCTGACCTGTGCACGCTCGAGTCAAACTAATTTCGGCGAGAATGATGGTTCGGTCTCTTCCGGGGACCCCGAGTAGGTGAGCGACGCGACAGCCTATCTGGCTTCTCGTGTGTTCGTTGTTCGTACTCCGAACACAATTTTGCAAGCACTCGCGCAAGTCAGGGTTGCCTGACTCACTGACAGCAGGGCCTGAAGGGTGCTGTAATGCACGGGCTGCGCCAGTAGACGTTCACAACGCATCCGGCAGGATCGAGAGAAGCGTGCCGTCGGGGTCTCGCGCCCCAGAAGTGCAGCACAATCAAAATGGGCCGTAGAGTCGCAGAGCAGCCGAGTACTATTTGTGTATGTTTGAACATTGACCAAGCACAGCGTGTCTGTCGCGTAACATTTACTGCCCGCAGGTTGGGCTGCAGGAGCGCAGGATGGCCCGGGCCTCGCTGGTCGCAGCAGCCATCTCGCGGAGCGAGCTAAGCAGCTTCGGCTAGTTCTCTCTACAGCCAGGCTGTGATTGAACGTTTCGGATGCACTGCCACACCCAAACACCTGGAGCCACATATGCCTTGACCTAAGAGCAGCGACAGTCCTGAAGCCAAATTGTCAATGTGCAGGTCTTGCGACATCCCTCAGGCAGCTGCGGCATTCAAAGCTGAACCTTTTTTCGCCTCGCGTGCCTACCCCATCTCAGGCGAAGACCTGTCCCCACCGTCGAAGCTTTTGCTTCCCGAATCGTATGATTCTGTGCTCCCATGCATGTGCACGGGTTTGGCTGCCTACTTTGCAGGCTGTGTGCCAGGATGCAGTGCAGTGTATGCTCAGGCGAACTGCCCAGAGATCCACTGTAAAGTACACACCGCCGCAAAAACTTTCTAGTGTAGCGGCTAACGGCATCACGACACAAGCAACATGGATCACTCAAACCTGGCCGCACATGCGTGCATCCCCATTGCGCGGCCAGGCTCATGACCATTCCCCATGGTTTGCCGAAGTAGACATCCGGGCAACACTGTGAAGCAAAGTCCGAGGCCCCGAACATTTCGATTGGCTGCTTCCCGAGCTGCCATCCACCCTGGCAGGGGAGCGCGGGGTTACCACACGTCTTGTGACTGAACGGTCCGCGTCCGGTCGTGCCTGCCCCCCTCGTTTCCCAGGAGAACTTCGTGCTTCTGCCAGAGATTTGCGCTCATTTCATCCGACGTCACGGCAGACTCACAGCAAAACGACCAGGACTGAAATCCATAGTATGCAGGATCAACAAGTCACCGGCAAGCTTGTACTGTACGGTGCCAGCAGTTGCTGTTGCACTTCATATCATTACGAGACTGGCACGGCATGGTAGTCGCCAAAGGCCTTTAATTTCAGCACAAGAGTCTTGGGATGGAAGGGTCTTGATGGCGTGGGCATCCTGCCATCTTGTGCGTCAGACATTCTCTGTAGTAGCACATGCCGGCCAAAGCTGTGGTGCAAGATCTGGTTGAGCCCTCACAATTCTGCACTCTCATTTCTGCCCAGGTCAAACAACAGCTCAACTCTTAACCGTTCGGCAAAAGTCCCTTCTGCGAATCTCAAGTTCGGCCCACGATGCCTCCGTCGACACGGTGGCGCTTTGTGGTTCCTTGCGGGGGCAAAACGCGCGACAGGCTGAGAACCATGCCACGATGTGCCCAGGCAGCAGGCGGCTATCCGGAGCAGGGCTTGCGACGGGCTCCTCAATTGTAGCCTGGGTTGTTCGACTTGCGATGGCGGGATCCTAGCTACCTTGCATACGGCCAAATAAATATGCTTTACGTTTCGTGATGTTTCGTGCACTGTCAAGTACATGTCAGAAGCACGAGTGCACAGCATACACAGCCAAGTACATCTCACAGGTACAAGTCGAAGTATATGTCCAAGAGACAGCTACGGCAAAAGTACTGCACGATCCCTCCCAATCTACAAGAAAGGAAAGGCAAAAGAGTGCCGAACAACCCTCAATCAGTCCGTGTCCCTTCCAGTTCAGCACCGAATCCGGAACTCTGGATTCCCCTCTTTGCGGAGGCGGGAGCCCCGAACTAAGAAACACAGTGCGGCTAAACTTATCGAAACTTCTTGTCTCTGGCCTCCTAGTAACTAGGCATCACAACACAACAAAAGAAACCAAGTGCACGTTCGCGGTTCAGGCTCAAGCATGTCCGAGCGCTTTAAACTTCACGGTGGTCACTGGGAAGACGAGGCGGAAGGGAACGCTGCAGAATAAGACTGTAAGGGGTTGGGGTGCTCAGGTTTCTCGTTTCGAACGCTTGTGTTCCTGAAAGATGTCAGAAGGAGAAACTTGGAATCTCGCCTCTCGGACACTCTAGGTCCTAGGCGGTTTGAGGTGATGAAAGGAAGAGACTGGATGGCCATCACAACAAGCATGGACTGGCTTGCTTTGGAACGAGGGGCGAAAGTAGCACGCACTCAGCTAGATTCTAGACTTTTTCAGCTGCAGGGGGCCGCAGCAAGTTTACATAGCAGACGAACCCACAAAACTATCCAGTTTTGCAACAGCGTTTGTAGCAGAACATAAGCTGGCCAGGCAACACTAGCGCCATCCGTGGCTTCTTCCTCCTCTTCTTCTTCCGATTCGAGCTTCCACTGCACCTCATGCCTGACGCATTGTGATCACATATGCATCAAGCATGCAACAGGCTGCTTTTTCTGCTCTTGCTTCGGCAAGCCGATAGGATTTGTCCCTCCAGCCTTCGCTTCGTGGCCGCAAGGAACTGCTCACGTCGATCCAAAGGCATCTCGGCCACAATAACGATTCACGATTGCCGGTAGCATTTACAGAGTATCAGCAACATCTGCCTCGCAGTCTTTGTCAGGGACCTCTGGTATCCCTGTGCCTTCCTCTGGCACAGAGGATCCAAGGATGCCCTGATCTAGCAAGAGACAAAAACAGTCAGGAACGGCGTGCAAGACCCACAGGCTCGCAGTCAGCCTCAGAAGGCCGTGAGTCAGAAGGCCGTGAGAAATAGCTCCTCTCTTCCGGCCTCTCAAGCAGGATAAGGAGGATTTCGGAAATGCCAAAGCGCCACGTCGAAGACATGCCTTCCCGCATGCGCATCATCTTCGATCGGCCTCTGCCTGGACTCCTGCGGCACACCCGGCAGAACGGAGCCGCATCTTCGTCCACACAATCACGAGCCATTATTCGGATCAACGTTTACACTTGACACCTTTTGCTGAGAGCACTCGGCCACCTCTTGGAGGTTGAGACTTTGTACTCAAAAGACTTGCGATTGTCTTTTCCGAATTTTCACAGGTCCAGGAATTGGCCACAACAGCACACTGGCCTGTTCGAGATTTTGGAACACGTCCCGGGCTCATAAGGCAAGAGGAAGCTAGCCATGCAACGGCGTACCTACGACCTGCGAAAATGTGTGCAAGAGGACTCTCCGAGAAGCCCCGTTTAGCACGAAACATCACACGTCATGATCTACTTTCTAAAACAGCTTGGGATTGACCAGTCCTGCGCTTTTGGGGCTTCACTGGTCAGTGGGCTGATCTCTTGTCACAGCCTGCTCCTTCGGAGCTCCAGAGGAAGCTCGTGAAAACCGTCCGGTGGCATTAAACGCTGTGCTGCGCACATTCCATGATTGTAGACTAGTGGATTCAGTGGAAACTTTTGTCAAGACCTTGGTTGCTCAATCCCACAGAAGGCAGCACCAAGAGGCCGGGCCAAGGCAATAAAATGGACAAGGTCCGCGCGTGGTGCACCAACTTCGACAAGGATTCGATCTCCTCGGCTGAATCTCGCATGCATGTGACAATAAACCGCAGCATTTTCAGATACTGATCGCGAGAGGTTGGTGCAGTTTACCGTCATCTCATCGCAGGGTCTTCTCTCGAAACCTAATGCTTCACCGCTTGGCTGGGCATGGACAGTGTATTTGTCTGACCGCTGCATCTCTCACCTATTTCATAGAAGCGAGTGCCCCAGCACACACAACACAAGGTGAAATATTGCAACCTACTAGGTAGGCTTGGTACAGGGTAGCGCGTGGCCGCGGGTTCGAATTGTACCTCAAACTGAACAAGAACAGCTCTGACAGCGTATGCTCAATCTCAGGTCCATTGCCGAGGTTCGGCGTGGCGGCGTGAAACACTGCACCAATCCCAAACTCTTGCTTGCTTGCTTGCTTGCTTGCTTGCTTGCATGATCTTGCTTACAAGGGGAGACCCAAACTCTTCTTCAGCACAGCTAGAGGAAAGCGGCACTCCGCCCCCCCGCGCGTGCGCGCGCACTGGTTCTTTGAGGTCTGTACGAATTTGCGTGCTGAGGTGAGGCCGAGGTCTGGACGCTCTGAACCCCCTGCCCAAACTCTCTCACTCTCTCTCTTTCTCTCCCTCTCTCGCTCGCTCTCGCTCTCTGTCTCTCCCTCCCTCCCTCTTCTTCAGGACAGCCGAAGGAGAGCAGGTAACCCACCCTCCCCGCGCGCTCTGTTCTTCCAAACAGCCACGGGACAGTGCAAACACCGCCCCTGCACACGCAGCGCACGTCAGCACTTGCTGACAGTGTTCACAGGACCACAGTCAAAGTAAGGCTGCCGATCTACTCAGAAACAACTAAATGCAACAGGCACTGACTCCCCTAGCTCTAGTGACTCTAGTGACCGCCAACATGCAGCGCGTGCTCCCGGGCCATATCACGGCATACGGCATACATGTGTTGCCTTGCCGTGCCGATCAAAACCTGCCGCATGCAACCTTCTACGTCAATGGCTCCCATCCTCGCTCTCTCTCTCTCTCTCTCTCTCTGTGCCGCCACGCAAACATCGTTCCGTGTATGCGAAGATGCAGTTGGTGTATCACCGCTCACCGCAGTCACTCTGAAACACAACTGAAGCTTTCTGGCCAGAGTTCAAGTTGCAAAATCTTCATGTCGAGGCTTCTTGCCTTAGCATATCGTAGCCACACTTCTGCATGTCACCATCCCAAGTCACATTTGAGCACGTAGGAATGATCCCGACTCTCCGGAGAGCTTCGAAAAACTTCACATGCCACACACACACACACACACTCACACACACACACACAACACTGGAATGCTTAATGGCGGCCTCCCCCTGCAGCTTCCAGCAGCCATCGACGAACTCGCTGTAGCTGACTTCGCCTCAACCCGTGCAAACCGCTGTGTCTCCCTCTTGCATAAGCCCAAAAACCGATGGATTCCCCTTGTTTATGTGCCTGAGCCATCGAAGTCGAGGAGGGCAAACAAGTACTCCACTTCCCCTCAGCGCCCCGGTAAGCTCAGCACGATGTCAGGTGCTGCGCTGCAAAGAACTGACTGCAACCCTGGCTCGGGCATCCAATTTCATGGCATTGAAGTAAGCCTGCACTCGTTCGTCTTGAAGTGTGCGCTCGAACTCCTCTTTGCTAATGGTCCCGCTGTCGTTGGCATCCATTTCCTGAAGCTCGTGCTTTCATCAGGTCACAAGTTCACAAGCCAACTATCCCGTCAATGCTGCGAGTACACATTCACCTGCCGAGGAACATCAAATACTCTCTGAAGTTCATGAAGGAACTGTGTTTTGGTCTGCAGCTCTTCTGCGATCACATGCTCCCGATCTCTCTTGCCGGAGTTGCGAGCATTTTCCAGGAAGATACCTGGCACATGTGAACCAACGTGGCCCAAGAGCGCACTGCAACTTGTTTTAGACTGCTGGTGCCTGTGACGACATTTGCCAAGGCATAAATGCTAAATGTGATGTACAGGAGGAAGAAGGCCATGTAGATGTCAGGAAGCGGGCGCATGGCCTCAGATAGCATAGACACTTCACCAGTTCGCAACAGCGAGAGAATGTGGCACAGCAGAAGCGCCAACCTTGCGACACCATGAAGTCACGGCACATCATACTGCACCGACCTCGGACAGCATAGACACTTCAACGGTCTGCGACAGTGACAGAACGAGTATTGTGCAGGACCAGCTGTGCTACACCATGAAGTCACGGCACCAGTCGGTGCCACCGGTCATGGCCATGTAGAGATTGATGGTTGAGCGGTCCAACGTGCCAAAATGTTCAATCAGCACACTGTTTGCAGGATCGCGTCGTTGCACTGCTGTGTCCAAAGTCGAGCCAACCGCAGATGTGAACATGACGGAGAACATGCCCAGTATCAGGCACAGAACTGCCACAACCCAGACCAGGGATCGAATGCAGCTGATAATGGAGTGCATCAGAAGCCTAAGCTCCTGGAAGGTTCTCATGACCTGAGATGCTGTCTGACACTGCCTACTTTCTTCTAGATGTGCCGGTCCTAAAGCATGCAACGAGAATGGTCAGACCAGCCGGCAATGCAGATTCAGCACAGTGTGTGTGTTTTTGCTCGGCTTAGCTGCCAAGTGCCAAACTGAGCTGGAGACGCGTAATCTCGGCTCGAAGCATCTCTCTAAAGACTTCAACCCTGGCCGAAGTCGACGGGGCCTGCAGAAGCCGCTGGCAGGGCCGCAGCACCTCTTCCCAGAGCTCGGCACGGGCTGCGCTATCCGCCTTCTCTGCGGCTGAAGCCCAAGCCGCGGCTCCTTCTTCATCGCTCTCAGTGCTCTTCGGATCCCAAACCTTCGCCTTCCTCGACTTTGCCAGCTCCGTGGCCGAGCTCCAGCGCGCTTCCCCACGGCGTGCTTCGGCACGCCAGGTGCCCAGCGTGCGCCAGCGCCGCGCAGCTTGCCAGATCGACGCCGCGGACCGTGACGTTCTTGCTGGGGGAGGTGCAGCCAACCGCTGCCAGACGTCCCCGTCATCCCAGGTCAAGACATCCACAGTCTCATCGGCTCCATAAGTTAAAGTAGCTGAAAAAGGCTGGGAACCGAGCTGCACCGCAAGTTGGCCGTTGCTTTGAACTTCCAACTTTCCCAGATCTTGAACTACCATGCCATCTATTCGGATCCGTACCCCGCTTTTGGCACGCCACAAACCCTGGACAGCTTGGACAGGCGGTGGCAAAGGTGGTTCCAGGATCAACGCCGATCTCAAACCGTCTCCCTGCGATCCGCGCTGCTGCTGCAGCCTCTCCAGCTCAGAAAGCTCTTCTGACAGTGCATCAGCAGCATTCAATGCTTCTTCGCTTTCATCCCAAAGCAGGTCAGCCTCTGCCCGCAGAAAGTCATCGGCTGGAAGACAGCGGCGAAGCCGAGCCCTTCCGACTGCAAAGTGCAATGCCAGATAGCCTTGCCCCGACTCCACCAAGTCCTCCAGATATAATAGCGTCGCATACGCAGCGATCTGGTTCTGCTCTTTGTTGTACAGAACTGCCCCTAAATAACGGCCACCAGCTGCCTTCAGGGATTTTGAAGGATTACCCGAGGAAAACGCCATCTGCGTGTCACTGCGTTAAGCTTAAGCAGACACCAGACCGTCAAGCCCAGGAGCCAGCATAGAATCATAGAGCTTTTTGGTGGACACATCGGCAACTGGCAAAGCTACAGGTGCACCTGGCAAGTAGACATCTTCCACCAAAAGCAGGGGGATCTCAACCTTGCCTTCTGATTCCAAGCTTGTCTCTTTTGGCAGCCACTCGACATCATCCAGGGTCGCTCGCTTGACCATTCTCCTCCTTCCATGCTGAAGGCGATGTGCAGCTGGTTGGACGCCAGCACTGACAAGGCCACCAGCAGCCAGCACGGTTGCTGTCGTACGGCGACGTGGCGCCACCGAAGACGGCCGCGCCTGCGTAACGCGTGGAGCTGGAAGCTGGAAGCCAGACGACTCATACCTGAAAACCTCCATCGCGAAACAATCAGAGTCACGTTTCCAACTCGTGGTTTTCCTATTGGTATACTCCTAGTCCTGGCTTTGAGCCTGACTGCCCGCTGCAGCGTGCAACCTCTCTCTTCTTCCACACAGTCAAGAGCACGGCAAGGCACCGCACTCTGCGCAACCTCTCTCTCTCTCTCTTGAATGCCCGGCAGGTCGTCGACAGGGACCTCTGACTGTAAATGCAGCAAAGCTGCGCGAATCATCTTGGCCACTCGAATGACCCGGATAACACGTATTACCCGAAGGAGGCTGAATTGAACCCAGACTTCCAGGAAGATGCTCACCTCACGGACAAGATGCTGAAAGACGACGACAATGGTAGAGTTGGACAACAGCACCCGATACATCGCGATTGAGAATCTCTACCCATGACACCCGGCACTTTTCAGAGCAGATGCATCACATGCTGTACAGCCAAGGATCCAAGTCAAAAGTAACCACCATGAGATCCAACCTCGCGCACTGTCGAGCAATCGCGGCATGTGTTTGTAGCCCTTTCTCAGCCGTGACGGTGGTACAGATTTTTCCGAACTCAGAAACCAGCCACAAAAAATGCCCAACTCTGGCAGAATGTCTTACCAAGGTTCCAATTCCAAAAAGCATTCGGGTTGGAGCAGCTGAAGAGATACCATCCGTCGGACATGAACCGAAGTGCGAGCTCCTCAGCGAGTCAGCAAAGCAGAAACCAACCCAAATGCGATGCCCACTTGAACCAAGTTGCGGAGGAAAAGCATACCAGGAAGATGCCCTGAAGAACGGTGAATTCGAAGGGTTCTGAGACGACCCTTGGCTCGGGTACGGCTACTGAAAAGCTCAAGACATTCCACGGCGATGCCCACTTGGGTTTATACTATATATTATATTAAACTCATATTATTACATTTTACTATATTATATATTATGTTACATGTTGTTATATTATATTATATTATACATTAGATTATATCATTTCTAATTATACTATACTCTATTACAGCATATTATATTATTTATATTGAGTTTGCCCAATGCAGCCAAGGCTGCAACTCCAAGCCTTCTTTGGCGCGAAACTCGTCATCCAAGGCTTTGGCTTGCGTTTGCCAAGCCACAAATAAGCAGTTGAGGAGGATGAGGAACCCACTGACGGACTCAAAAGTAGGAGATTCCGTGAGTCGCTGAATCTTACTCTGCTTCTCGAAAACTTTCCGTCGGTTTTCATGAGCGATGAAATTGGACTTTCGAAGGGCAGGGTTGCTCCTGTTGCGAGCTCCCATCACGCCCTCAGAGTCTCCAGACTGCAGCGTATGCAGTGACTGCAGCTGTGGGGTCGTGACCAGCCCGTCCGGAACGCCTCTCGCAATGCCAACGAGTTGCACCGTGACAGCGTCTCGCTAATGGCCTCAAAGTATGCACTTACAGCCGGCCTGGCAACACGTTGGGAGGCTCATCGTCATTGGACCATTCCTGCACATCGAGCGATGCCCATATAAGGGAGCAAACAAAAAACGCCCAACATTTCGGCGGTATGGCGCAGCCTTGGAATTACTCAGCTTCACATGGTGTGCGACATCTGTGCTGCAGGACCCGGTCACCGCCGAGGGTCCTCACAGTTCGCAAAAAAAACCCGATCTCTCGATAACGTAGCAGGGACAGTATCTCACTCGTCTTGCCAAAGCGTCCTGGATCGCCCAGAGGCTGACCCTCTTCAATTTCAGGCAAATCTTCGGCCGGCAACTGCGCACTTCTCCTTCTTGAGCTGTGCGGCACAAGTCCTGGCAGGCAATTAGAACAGATTCTCGAAGCTCAGAAATATTGCAGCCGTGCCTTTCCGAAGTTGCGAATCTGAGGTCTGCTTGGCTGCCTCTTCCGGTGCCACGTCAGCCGGTCCTTGACAAAAGGACAAAGTTAAAGGCTAATTACGTTCCAAATTCAGCTGGATGCAACTAGCTTGTGTCCTGCTTCTCCTGGACCTTCCACTGGGTCGATCGGCGATGCCGTCTCTGGTTCCGCAGCCTTCGTGTCAGCTTGAACTTCCTGTGCTCCGCCTTCCGAGGCGTCGATTGGCGGCCCGCTCGGTGCTACCAGCTTCGTGCCACTTTGAACTGCTCCTTCTGGGCCTTCCGGGTCGGTACGGGATGCCGTTTCTGGTTCGGCTGCGTCAGTTTGCAGCGAGCGGGGTGGAGGCAATGTTGGTGGCAAGGCAGTCGGGGGCAGAGGAGCATCGCTCATCTCGGTGAATCGTGCATTCTTGGCGGAGGGGCTCATAACAGCATCGATCGGAGGAAGCCGGCTTTGACGGCTTGGAGCTCGAGCCAATGGGGGGTTCGGCACCGCATCCGCAAACTTGCTCTCGGCCAGTGTCAGTTGACCTAAAGACGACAGGATGGACATGCCCAAAAAGCACTCCGGCTCAAGCAAAAGATCCACTCAGCCAGGTGCTCGCCACAGCTGGCGCCTGAAGCACGGATTACGGAGGCCATCTCCGTGCTTGTTTCTCCAAGTGCGGTGTGCTGGAACACGAGTATTAGCCAGAAGCGTGCCTGCTGCACGAAGTCTGCGAAGCACCTCTGAATGCTTTCCTGGTGCTGCTGGCAAACTTCCGCGAGCTTCATCTCCAGCCTCGATGCAAATCGGGCCATAGGACGATTCATGGCACGGGGGCTAGGCTCCGCCGGGCGGCTCTTTCCAGCGGTCTGGGTCCGGGTCCGTGCCGCCCGCACCCATGGCAGACATCAACATGTCGCTTAAAGAGATATGCCCTAAGCCTCGTATAAGCGTGTACAAGGTACCCTGCAAAAAAGCGCACCACAAGAAAGTACGGTCCTCTTGACACGCGCAGCACACTCGGCAAAAAACTCGAGCCCGGGTTTCGCCACGCAGAGTTTGGTCACTTTCCAACTCTTGTCCACCTCTCAGCATCCCTCGGCTCTGGTGTCAGGGGGGCCATGCCACCTCAGACCGAAGACATGCTACGTGAGCAAGACCCTGTGTAGGCCCGCAAAAGCCCATTTCCATGAAGCATGGAGATCGAGACCAGGGACGGGGACGGCCCTGCTTCCAAGAAACCTAGATAGACCACAGACGTCACATGGCTTCTCTAGATCAGCGCCACTGAGGTGTCCTTGACGTCGCTCAGCATCTGGTACCTCGATGCTTCACGGGTGTCTGGTATGCACGATGGGAAGGAAATCGCATGTGGCGCACAGCCCTTGCAGGAAAGAGCTCCCCAGGTTGCTCAGATCCTGTCAACTTGCTGGCATAAACGCGCTTGAGGCGCACACACACACACACAGAGGTCTCAGGCGGAGACCACAGCTTCAGGGGCGTCGACTCCAAAGTGGTCTGCAAGTCCCATGAGCAACTCCTGGCTTGCTTTGCACATGCTCGCGCATTGCGCGAAGGACCCAGAGCGGTCCTGCAACAGGTCGGCCTTGTCTTCCAGAGTTTGCCCGAAGCCTCGTAGGTCTGTGGCAGCACAACGAAGTAAAGGTGCCTCTGACCCTAAGCCCCAGGGCAGTCTATCTCCTCGTCGCGCCTGACAAGCAGAGGACAACTCTGGCTCAGCTTGGCGGAAACACGTCTTGCATCCGGCGCACGGCATTGGAACGTATTTCAGCAGAGCCGAGTGCAGCAATAAAACCTTCACACCAAAAGACAAGCATGGAGGTGAAGATAAGTGATGTTTCAACGCCCTGCGAGACAGCACCTCCTTGCCCTCGCATCGCGTCATCAAGTCGGGGACCTACAGGAGGACCACTACAACTTGCTTTGGCAGAGTCGAACATGTGCTGCCTTATCCAGCTTGCTGTTGTCACATCGGCGGTAAATCTTCTGCAGCCTTGCAGAGTCTAGTCTCGGAATCTTCGCAACTCAGCTCACGCAGCCTGAGAGCCCCGCAGCCACTTCACAGCTTCTCTTGCCAAAACCACGTCCTGCTCAACAGCCCGGTACAAGTCTTCCTAGTTCAAGCACTTCAAGATTCTTCTTCTTTGCAGATGAAAAACAACCTCTCGTCAAGTAGCAATGTCAGTGATATCATCCCTTGCACAAGCTGTGCTTCGGTGCAGCGTTGCTGACCGGTGTCGCTTCTTCCGCGAATCATTTCGGGAATCTTTGGCCGTATCCCTGGGCATCGTGGACTCGTGCTCAGCGCGTTGGAGGTGTGCTTTTTTGTAGTCATCAGATGCATACAACGCCTCGTACCTCGCCTGCAAGACAATGCCCAGAAGCCATGGAGCCGGTGAGAAGCCGGGATACACCCACCCGGTCCAAAACAAAGGCACAAAAAAGCTCGCACTCTCAAGAAAACACTTTCACAGCAATGGCAAAGGAAGGGGCCTCCAGGTTAGATATAGGACAGTCAAAACTTTTAAAAAACAGTGCCTCAGCCGCATAGGATCAAGCTGAAAGTCGAGCCCGAGTGCGGGGCCTCGGCATCTTCGTGTCGAGAGTCCTCCGCAGACCGCCTGGAAGCTGTGGCGGACCTGAAGCTCAACCCTGTCCTCATAGATTGCTACATGCACGCACGCATGCTTTGAGCTGTAATGATCTGCAGAAGCCTGGCGCTCTGAAAGAGGCTTCAGTTTGAGAACAGCAAAATCCAATCGCACTGTTTATCTCGCCACATATCGCTCAGCACAAGCTCTGCGTACAGGCCAGGCATCATTGAGAATCTATGTCTTCAGCTAAACCTCGGCGGTGTAGGAAGAAGGCGCTGACATTGGGAGCGATACGTACTATCGACATCCAAAAGACAATGCACCGTGTGCGGGAAAGCAGCTGTAAAGCAGTTTTCGAGCCTGTACTCGTGAAAATGAGCCTGACCTGCCGGGCAGGTATTGACCACTCCAACCGCCACAAGATTTGGTTGAACTTCACGGCCTGAACAGATCTTGACTCCCTGTCCAAGATTGTTCTCCGGATACTTTATCTTGAGCATGCTCCTTAGCGCTCTCTGCGCTGAAATTGCACTGTCTACACATCATGTACTGGCTTGGTGCTGCCCCGGCTGTGTGAAATGCTGAAGTCTGAAGTGCAGATCCCAGCGGCTGCTCAGGGCAGCCTACGTAAGAGGCCAAGGTTGGATCTCCGCATATGCTGTATTCAACCTCACAAGGACGCTCGACTCTCGCCCACTGCACCATCTGGAGCTGCCTCGCCGTAATAGCTGCAGCTACTCAACATTACTCAACCCTGGCCTTTTCGCCAGTGGCTGCAAAGGCCACGATCACAAGGTCCAGGAGGGAAAACCTCACTTGGTCGCCGCCCGTGAGAGGGTACTTCGTCCCAAACCTTGCAGCTTGTCATGGCTTGGAAACTGGCATGTCGCATGCCAGAATGAACAACTTTGTCCCCGAATTATCGGATCAGCTGGATCATGCTTAGCAAGCGGCTGGCCAGCAAGCCAGAACAAGCTCGTGTCACCTCAGCTGTCGCAGCAGCTCAAGCCTGCAGAGCAGCTGTCGCGACGCCTCCAACCCACCCGTTGCAGCAAACAGCCTTGCTTCTGGAAAGTTTCCGGCAGGGCAGGAGCATGCCGATCAAACTTCCAGATCTGACTAAGAACGGACGTTGAGTACCCTTGCATGGCTGGCGTATCGACTTCAGCGCCGACAAATTATGTAGACACAAGTGCCCCACCCGCCGGCCTGCACGCGGAAATCGAACGGCGCCCGCAACATCCACAGTGGTGGCCACGAGTGTGCCACATTCATCACCAGGATTGGCAAAGGTAGCATTGTAAAAGGTGACAGACTGGAAATCTGTGAAACCACTCCTTGCTTGCACAAGCCCAGTCATACACTGCGCAGTCTACCAGTCTATCACTCCCAAAGATTCTGAACCTGGTGCCAAGCATCTCTTCATCCGAACAGCTGGTCATGGGCCAGTCAAAACGAAACCGACCAAGTGCCTCAGGACACCATTCACATTACCGTCCCCTTTGCGAACGGCTGCACAAGGCCGAGTGGCTATGCTCAGCTCGTGAGGGTCACCCACCCAGCCAGTCTTTCCGCGCAGGAACTCCATGACCCCTTGGTAGACATGGGGGTGAAACATCGGCTGATCCGATGCTCAGCTGAGCCAAGCCGCCCTGGCTGTTGAGGGCCACCTGGAACATGAAACCCTTGGGTGGAACGCCCGTCTGGTCCTCAGGGTGGCTCTACGAAGAATCTGACAAAGCCACGCAAGCGATCAGTCCTTGTAACTTGTACGGGAACTTGTCGGTGACGGGACGACACCGAACCTCGAAGCCACTCAGCGCCTATAATATAACTCTAGTGAGACCCTAGGACCCTAGGACGGGCGGACAGCGCAGGTAGCAGCCCGGCAAACGGCATTTTTTGCTGTGGCCGCCTCCCCGCAACCCTTCCACCTCCTGACTCGTCCTCCTTCCCCCCCCCCCCGTAAACAGTAATCCGCTGATGCTGATGATGCACGCCCGTTGCGTGGTACCAACTTCGAGAACATGCAAAACATCGCCCTGCGCCTTATAGGCCGCTGCCATGATGCTCGCTGGATGCTCCCCTGAGTTCGTTTACGGGTGCAGCTACAAAACCCGCGATACAGCACCGCTGGGAATAGCCGAAAAAACAGTGCGTTGGCGGGTATAAGCCTCCAAACGAGGAAGCGGGGTCGAATCAGAGCAAGGCCCCGTGCTAGTCCAGGCCCTTAGGGGCCCCGCTGATTCTCATGATGCGCGATCTGCGGTGTGCATCATGAGCCCGTCGCGGGCGGAAGCAGCTTCATCGGACTCGGGTCTGCTGCACTGCGCCGTCCAAAAACGTGCCCGGAATGTGGCACAGCACCTTTGCGCGTTTCCGTGCCTGTGACGCCGCAGGGGCGCGCATCACGAGCATCAGCAGGACCCCCGGAACGCGGCGGAGGAGGGTCGACAGCACTGGCGGCCCTCCTTTCGAAGGCATCGTCTTTGCAAGAGCTTCGCCTCGCGACCCAAAGGGCCGCACTCACAGAAAGGGCCCCCTCCTCTGCTCGCTACAACGCCAGGCTTGCAAGCTACACTCCGCCTGAGGCAGCGGCACATGGCCCGGAGACCGCGCGCTGCCCGATTTCAGACGCTCTGGTACTGAGCCCGCGGCACGAACTCTGCCGCCGACCCGCTCGAATGCGCAATCGCTTCAGGCACAGTGGAAGTCGATGGCATGCGGCCCACATCAGTCTGTGGAAGGAATGGTGCACCACTCTCTGGTAAACCATCCAATGGCACAGGTGGCAAGGACGTTGCATCGAAGGGCACCTTCAACAAGTCGCACAGCGTTTCGCTCCCCAATTGAACGCTGTGCTGCTATGCGCTGCAATGGCACGACTTGCGCGGGCGGCACATCCAACGCTTCCAGGTGCTCTTTAACAGCCACCTGAGTGCCCCCAGGAGCTTGCTATTCAACGGTGAAAGTGTCGAGCATGTGAAAGAAAGCTGATGCTGAGCCTGGTCTTCCGCAGACATCGGAGCCACGACCGACAGAATCGACTCCACCTGCTCCTGACTGAGCTGAGCCTCAGAGACTTTAAACTGAAAGACGTTGTACATGGACACGAGGTGTCGAATAGCTGCTAAGACCCCTTGCCCAGAAGGCTGCGAATTGCTTGCACGGGCCTAGAACCCTTGCAAGAAGGAGAAGTCACTTACGGTGCTCTTACTGGGACACTGCCCGAAGTTCTTGCACAGTGCCACCATTCCGCGGGATGGCCAAACTGCGAATCAAGCAGTTCATCTCGCACAATCGGACTGAACGAGCTGAGAGGCCTTGATGCCAGCAGCAACCTCAGAACACGCGCTATTCAGGCAGTTGCTAGGGGTGATAACTCTGCAGCGACATTCTTGGCACGCCGCGGGTCGTGGTGCTGCTGCACTTGCTACAGCTCTGGCCAGCAAAATTAAGAGTTTTCTGCCCTGTACACGATCAAACACTTCCAAGTAGAAAGCATGCAAAATGCTTGCATGCACCGGTGTCTGCAATCGGAATGAGGATTTTTATGTGCGCGCGTTGCTCCGAGCATGGCACCCAGCTCATGGCAGGACACAATTTCTTTGAAGATGCCAGCTTCTCCTTCTGTGCTTTCCACACGCTGGGATGCCGCAGCGGCTGCTGCAACCTCGTGTCTGTCCCAGAAGGCTGGAAGAGAAGGAAGCTGTAGACTTCAACAAAAGCAACCAGCTGCACAGGTGCGCAACTCTGAAGCCTTGCTGCATTGCAGATCCAGGAACTGCAATTGCAGCAGAATCTGCTTGCTCGCCATCAGTCATTCCAGCTGCGGCTTCGGCTTTTACCACCTCGTATCCAGGAGAAAACATAGTGCAGACTGTGTGTTGCCCTTTTTGACTTGTGGTGCGCTACCCGCTGCCTCGCTTAGCAAAACAATCTGCTAACAAGCCACTGCTGCAACCTTCTCCGCTGGCTTAGGCATAATCTTTCCCATCACCTTCACGACTCCATCCTTAGCTGCCAGGCCAGCGTCTATGCACCATTCCTTGCTTGCCAATACTGGCCGAAGGTCACCGGCAGCGTCCAGAGCAGTTGCCACAGACACTTGCTGATCCGCTGAAAGCTTTGGTGCTTCTTTAGCGATCCTGGGTTGCCATCCGAGGCTGCCGGTAAGAACAAGGCGCTCGCAGATGCCCTGAATTTCAGACAGGTCTCTTCAACACCTGGCTGTCAGTCAAGCCAGCTTCCCGCGCGGCTCGGACCACCATTCCAACGCCATCCTCCAGAGAGTATGGACACTGTCATGTTGCGCCGCTTTGGCTGAACGAGGCTGTTTCAAAGGCTACAGCTTCGACCAAGCATCGAATGGTGTCGTGCTGGCTTTCGTCAGTGCATCTGCAGCAGCATTGACAATCCGGGCCTCGCAAAGTGAGAAGCTTACAGACTCTGCCTCAGCACAGCAGGACAGACAAAATTCGCAGCGCAGCTTCAACTGAGGCCAGGATCCTTTTGTGCTTTGCTCACGGGCACATCCGCCAGCTTCTGCGACACTGCATCCATGACCAGCCTGACATTGGGGTCGTTGAGGTCGACCTGGGGCAACTTGGCAGCACTAGCACCCGAGGATGACCCCTTAGCTGGCCAACGGGTCGGCTACGTTGCCACTTCGATTTGCCACTGACATACCAGCATGTGTTTGTTATGAGACTTGCTGAACATCATGTACCTAAGGGTATCCAGAAGGTAGCTGTAGAAGAAGAAGCAGAACTAGGCAAACCCATTGACCTGGTGCCCCTTCGGCCCAAAGCACAGAACTGGCACATCCTCCAAACGGACCGGTGAACCGCTAGAAAGTTTGTAAGCGTAGATCCGCACTGTCGGGCCACCATGCTTGGCTCTGGTCTGGAGGTAATGCGGCGCAACCCAGGCCCGAAAGCTTCTCCCGACAGCTTTACATGCTGCTGGACAACCGTGTCCCCAAACGTGGACTCAAAACTCACCCCAGGGCCGAAAGCCCCGGCAGAATGCGGCTAGGCACCTCCCCGGAACTGTCTGGTTCCAGCATGTTCCAGCTAGTTGCAAGTCGTTCCCTTGCTGCGCACTTATACAGATGCTCGAAGAGTCTTGTTCGCGACAAAATCTCAACGGGCATGATGACATTTATCATGCCCTGGCAAACGGTGAGCCTGCATGTCTTGGACAAATTCTTCGCACGCAGATCACTTGTCAATGCGGCGCTTTTGTAAAGGGTTTTCCCACGTATGTTCGACCATCGGTTTGTCTTGGCGTCCCGCCATATCCAGTTTATGAACGCGGCATGGTTCAGTGCGGTTGCTCTTTGCTGATGCTGCCACGGCATGGCAGATAGGCGGATGCGTGACCCTGTCTGACACCTCTAGCTACCCGCATTGCCAGGGGTGCCTGTGCAGAGAAGAGACGACTGATGCGATCCTCGAGCCGTCATGTATTGGTCGGAACTGCCCTGACAGCTGCGATGTCTTGGTGATGTCAGGTGACTAGCTTGATTGAAAGGTTTTGCGATGTACTGATTCATCGGAGTACTTTCCCTGCAGGCAGCCGCAACCGCACCTGCACGGGTCGTTTACAAGCTTGGCATGCTGGTCCCGTTGTTGCGAATATCCGCTTATTCCCGACATTGCCGGCACTGGCGATGCAAACTCCCAGACTCAACAACATGCCTAGCCTGGAAGCTCCTTACACACAGACTCTGCCACGAACACAGCACAGCACGAGACATCTTGTGCAACATTGTGGTCGTTGCGATCGTAAGCCTTGTAAGCCGTGATGCAGTTTGATTCGACAGAGTCGCATCTAAAGGCTACACTCCTACGATAAGATCCTGCTACGAGGTTACTTCCGAAAGCTTTCCCACAATGGACTTCTGCATGGTTTCTGCCCGATATCAAACCTACCTGAAACTCAGCTGCAAGGCCGCTTCTGCGAAGGAAGAGCTGCGCACGGGGAAAATCTTTGCAAGCCAGGCTGCAGTTTCCGGCTGCTCTGTCGTCGTGGGCAACATCCCTGCAGCTGACAGCACGTCTGCCACTGCTTGCCTCAAGCATGCGGAGGCTTCCTGCTCATTATTGCTTCATGCGTCTCTGAATGTCCGTGCCACAAGCGCTGCTTGGCGGCTGGTTTTCCAGGGTCTCCTCCGAAGCCGCATCCACAACAGCGGCCTTGTCTTCAGGCGGGATGTCTGCACCTTCACCGTGAGCAATGGGCAGTGGAAAATGCTGCGCTGCAGTCTACTGCGGGCAAGTGGGTGCCTGCCAGCGCATGCCCCACCACACTTGCAGGTGAAGCCGTCGTTGCGCCCTGAAGCCCTCGTAGGGCTGCGGGTACAGCGCTTTCCTCGGCTTTTCGCCCTGATACACCAGCTTGACCGATTGCCCGCCCAGGCTCAGCGAGAGTAGCTTTTCGCAAGCGCAGCGTCCAAGCAGAAGGCCCGTCAGCGCCGACCGTTCAAAGGCGCTTCTGGGGTTTGCCGGCGAGACTTACTAACAAGCTGTAACCAAGAGGCTCTCAGCGAAATTGGGATTGCGTATAATTGGTGGACCCTGTTCCAAATCCCCCTTGGCACACGGATCGCCAATCACGAGCTAAAGCTACGTTTTGTCTCTGTCTTTCTCTTCTTCTTCTTCAAGCTCAGCCAAAGGAGAGGCAGGACCCCCCCCCCTCGCGCTCGCAAGCGCACTGGTCAGTCTGAGTCGGTGTGACAGTTGCTGTGTGATGAGGCTCGGCCAGGTTCTGTAGGGATCCCCCTGAACATAGAAATACATAGAACACTCTCTCTCTGTCTCCCTCTCGCTCTCTGTCCCTCTGAGCGCTCTCTCACGCACTCTCGAAGTCAGCGCTGAGTCGCGCACATCCTCTGTGGAGTTAGCGAAACGGTTGCGGTGACAGTAGAGGCCAGGGTCCAGGTTTGCAGGCTTGCCCCTCCTAAATGGAAGGTTGATTCGTATGATTCTTCAGGTTTCGGCTTTTGTGTTAAGGTATGCATGTAAGGAAATAGAGATAGAGAAATACCAGACTGGCTCCGTTGATGTCTTAACAAGCCGCTGTGTGACAGGTTTCCAGTCTGTGCTCCAAGTGCGCAATGGCACCTCTTCCTGCAATGGCCAGAACAGGCCGACCGACATCACCATTGTACACCAACTCTAGTCAGCTTTACAGTATCCTGTGGCACTGAAACAGCTCGATAGATTGATTGGGTCCACCTGGAAAGTTCTAGGCATTACGTTGGCATGGGCCACTCACTACAGGGGGCACAGTCTTTCTTCACCGCCGAGCCACTGCAGCGGCAGCCGCCTGCTGTTGAACAGTAAAGCCTGCATCTCCAGTCGCTGCCACGACGGCTGCCACTTTGGCTTCAGGTGAAGACGCAACGGATTTCGAAGCTGCTTTGGCAGAAGCAGTCGCTGCTGCTGTCCAAGCGTTGAGAATCGTGTCCCAGTGGTCGGGATGGACCGATCTGAAAGCAGAGGAAACACTGGCAACCTGAGGAAGGGCTGCAGGCTCGAGGCAAAACTTTCATATAGCCGTGCTTAGGCTTAGCCGTGAACCTCGCCACCCCGAGCCCGCAAATATCCGCAAATGCCGCGACCGTGCCTGAGCATCGGTCAAGCCCATGGCGGCAGCGGCCTCTGCCACTTTGCTCAAGGAGTCTGGCTGCGAGCTGGCTGGTGCCAATGCATCACTTGCGGCAGAAACAGCCGCAGCAGTTGCTGCAGTCGCAGCATTGTCCAAGCCGTTCGCTTTCGAGGCTCTCAGGACCGCCTGGGCCACTTTGCTTTGCGTATCCGGCACGTCCGCTCCGGCACCGTCCAAAGTCGTAGCCGCAGGAGCTGGTACAGGCACAGACGGGTTCGCCAGTTGTGGTACTTCGAAGGGCTTCGAGTTGCTGGGGACGGGGGCTGCGGCCGCAGGTAATGCAGGCGACGCAGGCGCTGCCACCGCTGCTTCCGGAAGAGTGCGGTTGCCGAGCAGGGCCATGGCCGACAACCTTCGAACGCTTTCGGTGCAAGAGCCCTTCCCGCTGACAGATAAAGGCCTGGAGACGATGAAGGGTCCAACCAAGATCGATCGCTCTTCTGGAGTTGCATAATCCACCTCTCACGCCAGACATCAAATGAATCCTCGCAGCAAATGCCTAAAGGCGGGCCTTCGTGTTCAACATATACCAATCGGTCCCATCCATTGAGCCTTCAAGCTGGAAATCTACTGGATCAGTTCCACGTGTCTCCTCACATCGCACATCAAACCACAAGCTTCCGTTCTCTCCAGACAACCACATCTGCAGTCCTTTTCACCGGACGTCTTGAAGCCGAAGCCACCCACCGAAACTCCCGGCCGAACTTTGACTATAACATACTGGCCCGACGAGAGCAGCAAACCTCGTGAAAAAACACGGTGGCGCTCACATCCATCTGACGAAGGCTCCCTGGAACTGGGCCAGGCACTGGTTGAGGTGTCGTCGTCCATGCATTTCAACGGGTCGTCCATGCTAGCCTTGTCGTCAGACGTGTCCTCAAATGCAGGTGTTGAACATGCTTGCTATCTCTGCTTTTTCAGATTGTGGTGTATACCTGTGCGGCCGGGTCACACTCCCAATGGCCACTTCCGACACAATTCTAGGATCCTTCAAGGGCATCGCCTGCATTGCGGGGGATAGATATGCCCCACGTGTGCTCTGACTGAATTCTTGCTTCCACCTGCGCAGTGGCGTCTGCTAGCAGTAACTCCGAGATACGAGAGCTGGTGGCACCTGAAAGACATGTACCAGGCTACGCGTGCAGGTCGTGCTGATGGCAGCGGCCTTCTCGCGTCCTCAGAACCGAGAACCTGTACCTCGGCTTGGTCGAGTCGGATGGGAACTGACGCAACTTGGGCAGCAGAAATGATGCATCTGCCGTCGCCACCCAGCGGCTGCTGAAAGGACAGAGGCACCTGCCATGACCAAGCTGGCAGAAGCGATTCCTTCCAGTTTCCTCGTCTCTCATGATCTCTCATGCAGCCCAGATGCTGTAGCAGACTTGTGGGCCTCCTGCAATGAGCTGAACATGCGATCGGACTTTGTACGATTCCACGAAGAGATACCCGGCAGCCGAAGTATGCAACGGCAACCACAGGTTCACTTTACCGCAGAAAAGATACACATCTCAACAGGGATGCCAAGATGGCTCAGGATTGCCATGGTCGAAGTGCATGACCCCCGAAGCGGCTACTGCTGTTTTGAAGCCATGAACCTCCGAAATCCTTTCTCCGGAAACCACAACAACCCGAAGCAAAAGCGGTGCTCTGGAAGCCAAGGCTCTCTTCGAGCCTCTTTTCGTATCAACTCTCGACGAGCAGAAGGGCTCTGCTCAGACACCTTGCTTGGATCCGTGTTGCTCCATGTCAAGTAAACCTCCCTCCGCGAGTCTCGGCGTAAGATCTTGAAGACGAAGGGCATCATTGTTAAGATAGCTATGCGAGAACCACTACCGCAGGCGTCCAGCATCAACCCTTTTCGCCATCGCCAATCGGTTCGGAGCATGTGACGGGTTGCAGTTGGGGCGGGACATCTGGAAACGCCGGGATCCCGGCTTCTTGCCGCAGAAGCACGGTGTCACTGCCTGCATGTCAATGCTCATGTCAACAGTCTCCAATTTTAAGTTGCGAAAGGCCTGCATGGACTCCCTGAAGCCAGAGCGAACCTGAGTGGTAGGGCCTGCTGCTCGGACTGATGCATGTGGCTCACAGTTACAAAGCTTCCTGCTGACCAAAACCAGCGGCCAGCGATGCATCCACCTCAGCTTGCAAGGATTGCTGCACTCTGATTTCGCGATCCCGGGGCATGCTATGCATGCTGTGCAGCCGAGCCGCGCCATGCCCAAGCCGTGGTCTGGTCGAAATAATTATGTAGAACGCAGCCAACGGATAAATCCGTCGGCAACGGTTGGCAAAGGTTTTAGGTTCTGAAGCTGTGCAGCTAGCGGTAGATCATGCATTCAAGCAGAAAGCTCACCACTGCGTCACTGCGTGTCGCTGTGCACTCGGACTCCCCCTGTCGCATGGGCCTGTTGCTGTTGCCGCTGAGCTCACAGCCCGGCTCCACCAACTCGGCTGAAACTGCCCGCCTCATGCAACTCCCACTGCGCAGCTCCATGCGCAAAGGCCGATGCGGTTTCAAAGCGGCTCTTTTAACAAATTGTGCGGCGAAAGCATGCAGCAAGCCTCTGTATGTCCGGCAGTCTTTGGCCAGGACAGAAAAGCAGACATGTAGGTTCGCTTGAACAAACAGGTGACTTGCCTTTCGGAATGCTGCGAATGCATGATGCCAGGGTTACTGCCCCTCCTCCTCAGCTTGGTGGTATGCGAGGTGCAGCTCCTTGAGTACTGAAGTGTGGGATGCGCTGCGCATCTTCGACCGATCCGGTCTCATCTCTCCCTGTGCCCCCGACTTTCAATTAAAGCGAGCTCAGGCCAACCTCGTTGATGTACCAGGTCGTGATCGCGGCTCTGTCGCCTTGAAGCGCAGGCTGAGATCGTGTGAATCAACCGGGCAAAGATCACCCATGTTCCCAAAGCAACTCGCAAAGGGGCCCCTGGATTCTACATAGTAGGGCTCAAAGATCTGAGCTGCCGGCGCCGGCTCCTTCGTACTTCATGGGGGACGGACGAATCGCTGAAGAAAGCAACCAAGCCTCTGCATTTCTATGCCACTGCTGTATCTGTTTGCTCAACCGGGGCGGGCCAGCAAACACGCTCAGAACTGAAAGACAGATGTTGCGACACGCCACGGTTCATTACTGGCGCCACGTCGACTTTAATTTGCTTCTGATCCTCCTCGAACCTCATCTGTTCAACTCTGCGTGCAGGAGAAACACTATCAACGAGCAACCGAGTCCCATGCAATCTGATCTCGCCGCCATCGTGCTCCGCATCCCAGTCTTCATTCAAGTAAAAGGTGCATGTCAGCAGTCCTGACTTGCGCAACATCACCAACAAACAAGGTAGAGTTTGTTTGCTACACTCTAGTGTGGCCATGAAGCTGCCATTGCAACCATCTTCGTTGTCCACATGCCTGATGTATCTGGCGTCATCCTTGATTGCTTCTTCTGTTTTCCGCGTACTTGGCATGTCCAGACTGCTTGTCTCAACAAAGCCGCCCAGATGCGTTTTCTGGGCTGCCCGGGAAGACCGCGAATTGTGCATCTGATAGTGCGGTGATGCCCTGCATCCGAGCCTGGATTTTGGCCTGCACAGCGAATCACAGGGGCCGGCTGAACTCTCACAGATACGAGTTCGTTGGACGAACCTCGGGGATGTCCATCAACAGGCTGACCAAGGCATTTGTGTGCTCTACAAGCGGGCCTGGGATGTTGCAGAACAACATGCGCAAACAAGCGCCCAGCCACATGCAGCAATGCCGTCGAGGAACCAAGCTCCGGAACTTCAGAAGGTTGCAGCCACAGAACCCTTTGCTGCACAAGGTCATCAAACGTTGAAGCACAGCTGCAGAAGACACATTGCTAGCGGTAGCAGCCGTGGCAGTGGCAGCGATCGCGGTCGCGCATGTCGTTATTGATGGGTGTTACTGCTTTGTGGCGACTGCCGGCTTTCAAAATTTAGCAACCCCACTTGCAGGCAGTGAAAACATGAACACACCGACAAAAAAGCTGCATCTGCATGCACCGTGCAAAAGCAAATTTCGATGACAGGCTGCTTGTCGCCACGACCTGTCATTCCGTAGTTTCGACGGACAAACGTGCGATCTGAGTTTGCAAATGTCACAACGTGGCATACATGTCAGAAGCACCATACGCAGAAAGCTCCGAATCCGTCCTGCCTCAAGGTGCAGCCAACAGACAAAAATCCAAGAGCACGCAGGCATTCTGAACGCAGCAGTGATGCCTGGCTGCATCTTTGGTCTCCTCTTCTCAAGAGCCTTTGCCAGCTCCCGGGCATCCGTGAGGGGAAGAAAGTCATCCTTAGAAAACCACGGCAAGGAAGGGCAAGGCCAAGGCCCCATCGAAATCGCCGGCAAGCCGAGGAGCCAAAACCAAGAAGTCCTCGTTTTCCAACGCCTTCGGACCGGCTAAAGAGTCCCATGCAAAGAGCAACACTTCGCAGGACACGAACTCCTTGATCCAGACACGTCCTGCATCAGGAGTCGCCCACCAGGCCTGACATGGGCCAGAATCACGGAGAGTTCAACACCCTTTCACGTGCACTGAGCTCGGAGCCCCCTCCTTGCTTGCAAAGCTTTTGCGGACCCGGCTCAAGGGCTCAAAGATGGTGTCCTGCAGGCGCACATTCCCCCCAGTAGTCCTCAATGAAGTCAGCTGCCAGAACAGCAAAGGCAACTTGGGCAGACACCACCAAGCGCTTGCGGGTCTTCGGACTCGGAGGTCGAACCGCTTGCCTCAGCACCGACCAGCTTCTTTCTAGCTTTACGTACGTGCAGCGTTGAAGAAGATCTACTATTCAACTAGTCTCTGTTCCGACCTTTCCAGTGAAAGCATGGCCCAATCACGACGAAATGCCAAGCTGCCAATAATCTATTTCGTACCTCAGAACATCACCAGGCCCATGTATTCATGCACCTGCATCCACAATGTGCAATCACTTTCGGTGCGTGGCTGCAACATCCACTGTTCGCGCTCCCCATTCTTGAGGACCTCCCCGCTGGGCAGGATCAGGAAAAGGGAGCCTGCCTCGCAGCGGAAACAGATGAACACCGAAGTACAGACTGTTTTCTGGCACCGGACATCAACCCTACGACACACGTCGGTCGGGTCTGCAGAAAGCAAACAGACACAGTGACACCGACACAAGCAAGTCTGCAGGTTCTGCTTTACACTTTGCCTTCGTGCTTTGCTGAAGGGTGAGATCGGTCAGGTCTTCTTCCGTGATTTATCCACTAGTTGGGGGCGTTTACTTGATTGTCTTCACAAGTCCTGACACTTCTCTGCACCTCTTTCCCATGGTGGTATGCAGTGCTGCTCAAAACTTGTGATTGGATTTGGGAAGTTAAGCATTGAGCCGGCATCACGAAGAAGCAATACTGTAGCTTCTCGTCTGCATTTTCATCAGATGTCATGTTAAACACGCAGGCTGTTCTGGTGCAGCCGACTGCATCATTTGAGCTTTCCCTGAAGGACGGCCTCCTCGATGAGACCTTCGACACCATGGGTCTTCATGAGCTCAGACCATTGTTTTTCGGCAGCTGCCAGAGCCTGGACTTAGGGAATCTTGGCAGTTCTCGGTCGCAGGCTGCACTCTGCCGGGCCTCTTCTGCCGCAGGTGAACGAAGGTCGATGCTCAGCGCAGTATCGAGACTCAAGGAGTCAAGCAACCTTGTCCCAAGCCAGTATGTCTGCTCTGGCCGAGAACTGAAATAATGAACCATGGCGCTCGCAAACTTCCTGGTTCTCACCATCGAAGAGCACCTTGAGTTCAGGGTCCTCTCGGTTTGAGATCCAACTCTGCTCGAAGTCAGAAGCTGGGTAGGTCCTGCTCTGGCTCATCCTGTTCTGATTCCGGCGCTGGAGTTGGCGTGGCAGGGGCGGCGGGTGGTGGGACGGCGGGTGGCGGGGCAGCCCTTTGGAGGCCATCTTTGCTTGCTGTTGGTGATTCTCCTGGTGGGGGCGGCGCCGCCCCTCGAATGCCAAGTCCTTTCGGCTTGGTCTTGGCTTGCTCCATCTCCACCACGCTGCCCGCATCGCCCACTGGCTCGCTCACCTCCTTTCACACATTCCCGTAGCTGAGCGTGACAGCTGTATACAGTTCTACTTGACGGCCAAGGTGCATGAAGTGGGATGCTTGGATTCTTCTCGTCATAATACCATACTGTGGCCGCAAAGCCTTGCGTGCATATTGTTTCGTGCAGACAAACTCGTGAGTGTGAATTCCCCGTCGAACAAAAACCGAACGACCGTCCAAGTCACGATCTTTGCAAGCCGACAGCACTTCATGCGGACTTCGGTCGTCAGACCAGAAGAGAAGCAAGCGATTCCACAACGGCTCAATTTCCATGCGAACCTCGGATGCAGCAGCTGAGGTCACTGCAGTTTCCCCTGACAGAAGGTCTGGGGCATCTGCTTTCAAATTTTTCTCGCCTCCACAAGATGCGTGACACACCTCTGCACCGGATGACTCGGTTCACGCAGCCTGGGTGGAAAAGCCGCAGCTCACCTCCATCACCTCGCTGCCAGTTCTCCTGACACGTCGGGCTCATCTGAAAATACACAAGCAGAGCAATACTCCTCACAGGTCGAGGCAGCGGCATTCAGGTAAACAAGAGCAGTGAGGAGTCTACCGTTGCCGGAAGAGTTGTCCGTGTGACGGAAGTACCCTCAGCATGTCCAACTCAAAACGATCAGGCGTGCCGGAACAATCCTCGAGCAAACACCTGACCTCTGTGGACAGGAGGCTGGCACGGCTGTCCGCGGGATAGCACGTGAACATCGTCTCTGACCGCCATTGTACACCTCAACTCTACGAGGAGGATAGAATACGTACGCTTGCGTCGCCAAGCGCTTTTGATGGGTTTGGGATGCACTTGCCTTTGAGTGCCGACGACACGGAGGGCACCACGTCAGCAGCATTGTGACGCAAACCAAATATCACCTCTTCGATTCGTGCCTCGAAGCTACCATGGCGTGGGAGATACGATAAGCCAACAGCAGAATGACAGGATGGGGCTCGCACGGCAAACTCGGCTGCGCAGAGGGTTGCTTCCCTGTCTCCGTCATAGCCGACCCACTTCAGATAATCACCACCTTGCGAAAAAGCCCAGATAAAGGGGCAGTGAGAGTAATTGTCCTGATATGGCGCACGGTGTGCAATTCCCACTCGATCTCCACCTCGGAAGCGAGCTGCAGACACGCTGATGAGTGAAATTGTGATTGCAGATGCCTCGCAAATGCCTCGCAGACTGTGACGGCAGGGTGCGGGTCGCTGTCGCATGTCTCCAACTTCTTCTGCTAATATCCCAACGCACTCTGAATCCGCCGACCCCGCTGTTGGGCGCCGGGGGACGACCCGGTCTTGCGTGGCTACGTCAGTCGTTTTCCTCGTTTTGCTGTCTTTGGCGACAAGCGAAAACGTTGTAAAAAAAAAAACTGGTTTTCGTGTGTTGGCTTTCGTCGTTCAAAACGCAGCTTGTAATGCCTTGGGGTGTGTGGACTTTGAGCGCCCCGCGGGGCGCGCATTATGGAAGGGTCCGTGGGGGCCTTGGCGTGTTGACTTGAGCTGGGTGTCTGTTGAGGGGGGGGTGGTGTGCAAGGCTAGGAGATGTGAAGAAGACGTTCCAGGATTTGGCGTTTCTGTCTTGGAACAGCAAGCCCTCTCTGGCAGCGGCTTGGGGTGGGGCGGGGGGCAGGGCCGTTCCACCTTCACACCGTGCGAGCATCAAGGCCTGGCTTGTACACTTGTCGTCAAACTTCCTCTATGATGTGTAACTCTCGGAGAGGACTGCTTGCGTTGCCCGCGCCTGGTGCAGTCCTCAATCGGGCAGCGCAGCGGGCCCTTTCTGCCAGGCCGTCAAGAGCTTACAGCGAGGCGAAGCCGCCGGATGCGCCGGTTTTCTGTGGCCTTGCGTGCACATGCCTGGTGCTTCAGCCCTGAGCGCTTGGACTCGCGGCTATGTCGGTAATTTGTGCCTTTTTTGCTGGCTTTTGCAAGAACGAAAACGCTATAAATATCAAGGTTTTCGTGTTTTCCCAGCATGCAATATTTCGACGGATTTCGTCGTTCAAAACGCTGCATGCCTTGGGTTTCGGACTTTGGGTGCCCCGCGGGGCGCGCATCATGCGCATCAGCTGCTTGGGGTCCGTGGGTTGTGGGGGACAAGCGCCCTCCCCCTCTGATGTGATGCGCACTTTTGGGGCCTTGACGGGACTCAAAATTTCTGGGCAAGGTCCCGGTTTTGCTTGCGCTGCCCACACCTGGAGCAGCTCTTAAATTCGAAATTGCCGCAGTTTGGGCATAGTCTGCTTATATAACCTCGAGGCACCCCTGCAGCCTGTATCGTGGGTGACTTGAAGTTCGGCGTTTGCCAATCAGCCTGTTTGGTCGGCTGAGTGCTCTGGGGCGTGGATGATGCTCGTACTTTGGCAAGTCGGGTGTTCAACTATGCTGCGCCCTCATGATGCCCAGATGCAGCTGCAATCTATTGAATCTACTGGAGGCCTGTTACCGGCTCCATGTGGGATAATGCCGGGAGCGCAGGCGGCACAACTGCTGCAGTCAGAAGTCCAGCCTCTTCTGACAGTGCGAGGGATTGGCATAGTATCGCTCAGAGTGGCCGTGCTTTCCCTCAGGACTAGGACTAGACCTTTCCGTGTTTGATTCTCCATCTTGTGAACTCATGTGCACTTCGCAGCTCGAGTGGAAAGCAGCGATGGCTTTTCCACGCTTTTTGCCGTAGGTGCGCCGACCGAAGACGGTGCCAGGCACGCGCGTCTCTCCACGATCCCAAGCTCCCACTTGGCACTAGCAGGCCGGCATATAACACACACAAGGAGGCAAAGCACACGAAAGAATGCAGGGGCAGGGTATAGCTGCTCTTTCGGTCATTGAAGGGTGGTGACAGCACGTGCTGGACCACACGTGCACCAGCATCACCACTGCTTCGCACATCGTCGACTGTCATAGACGACACAAACTACATACAGGAGGCTAGCGTGGATCCTTGATTTCGTTCCTGCGTGGATGTGTTGCAAGTATCAACCCTCCCGATCCAAATCCAAGCACCAAGGCGGTGACTTCCACGCTTCGGGGTTTCATTCTGGTTTCGCCAAGCTGTCTAGGAAGTGTCTGCCACCCAACTCGTAGCTCTGCTGCAACCTGAACCAGTGTATCTGGCAGGTGTTGCCGCGAGGCAGAGATGGAGGGTCGAGTTCAGATGGAGGGTCGAGTTCGCTCGATAGGCTCTGCTTTCATGGACCATACCGCCGCCGTAATAGATTGCAATGACGGCACCTGGCTTTTCAAACTTTTACGGAAAAAGATTCCCGGTTTAGGGCGAAGGGTAGGGCGGGTAGGTCTGTTTCCGCTTTAGTTCCGGTTTCGGGTTTTTTGCCTCCCACCTTAGCGTTCGGGACCGGTGGGTTGTTTAAGGCCCTTGGGTTTTCTCCAAAAGGGAAATAAAACAGACTCAGTTGATGAAAGAAACAAGAAACACCAAAGTATCCACTGATTCGGCGAACGAAGAAACCACAGCGCTACCTCAAAAGCAAGACACGGGCACGGTTCAATTGATTGCCTTGTGAATTGCAAACAAACTGCACGTAAGCCTCACAGACTGGAACAAAGCTTTCGACTCCATTGAACGCACCGCCATGACCGCAGCTCTCAAAAGTTTCGGTGTTCCCGCACTCTGATTAGATTCTTCAGGCCACCATTGAAAGTCATGGTCAGAACGGCGGCACACTACCGGTTTTTTTTGCATCCAGCCTGCAAGAGCCACACTACCGATTTAAATCGGGGATACGTCAAGGATGTCCGCTCTAACCATGCCTCGTTTCCGTTTATCTTCACTGATTTGGATAACCATCTGCGACACTCTCGTCTGCCGCATGCCCAGGACTACGACTTGCAGCATGCCGACGACACCCTACTCCTCGCGTTGACCACGCCGCTGCTGTACTTCAAGAGCGCCAACGAAAGGAACTCTGGGCACCAATGTGAAGAGATCTCCCGACATCTCCAGAAGCGATGCCACGCACCGCATGCAGAAGAAACTGAGCCGAACACCACCCGTTGTAGCCCCCAGTTGCATCTCAGAGTTCTGGTACAGGTCCAAGTTACTTGCCTGGGTTTGCCCGTCGCTGGACCAGGCAAGCAAGAAACCGGGACAACATCCGTGCCTTGACTCGCCTGATCACTTCGTCCGGCAAAAAGTCGTCAATCAAGACGAAGCCAACCTTAAGTGTCGAATCAACAATCGAAGTCTCGTCTTCTGTGACACCAGGATCACAAGGTCACACCGACGATGTCTAGATAGAGTCTACGGAAAACAGCCAGCTCACCACGCCCCTCGTCGCCTACATCTGCCACAAAAGTCCCGCTCCATTGGCCTGCCATTTTGGGCATTGATCTAGAGGTAGCGGACCTCGTCCAGTTGCTGGGCCAGTGATTTCAAAGCCTGCAGCAGGCGCAGCTGCTTCATCCAACAACAAGCTGCACAGGCAGCATGCCTCTGGCTGCTTCCACCACTCGGCTTTCAAGGATCTGATTGCGCAGGTGCAGGCTACATGTGTTGAAATCATGGTTCAACATTTCAACCCACCCAATGCCCAATGCCGCCTAAGCGGGCGGAAATATGTCTCTTCCAACACTTCGATGTCGTCTTCGCTGGGGTGCTCTAGACCTGTCCGCTCAAGCCCGTCTAGCATACTCTCCCCCAAGCCGTTTGGGAGCGGGAAGTCTTCATCCTAGTCGGCGAGGCGCAGGTTCTGTAGCGAAGCTCCCGCAGTAAGGGCCACGGATCCATCTCCAGGTCCTTCGGATGCATCTGCCATGAGGCAGCTCTCATGGCAACTTGCCGCATTAAGCGACTCGTGAGAGCCCGGGTTCCATTGCAATGTGATGCTGTCTGACTCCCTCCTATAATTCGAAAGGGCCTCAAAATCGAACACGAACCAGGGGCTGCGATGGTCCAAAGAGAAACGAACAGTGGCTCAGCATCTGGAAGCCGCAAGCCCGGAAGGCTTCGGTCCTCAATCATGGCCCCGCCAGGCAGCACCGCACAAGCGCAAGCATCGCGTCGAAGTCGCTCCACGCAGTCATCACTGAGGTGCCGCTGCCTTTCGGAGCCGCAGCTTCTGGCTCAAGAACGATCGATTGGCCCGCCGGGCCTCGCCAGCTCGAGCAGAGCCGCACTATCCTGTCTTACGTATGGCGGGCAAACGAGAAGGCATGGGCGCTCTTCTGAGAAGGCAGCGCTCGACGGCACGATGGCATAGGACACAGGGCGGGGAGCCATTGCACTGTCCTGCTTTCACAAGCGATGCGAGTTTGTGTTGTTGCCTTGTTGCCGTCTGAAAAGCCAACTTGCAAGCCTGCTCGACCGCAACCACAACCTGGACGGGTGCCACACGGTCACAGAAGTGTCACAGCCAAGCGTGATGCACACTGTTGAGGCTATGGCTTCTCCCGCTTGTTTTGAGTTACGATCATACACCACAACGACCTGCGTCGCAAAGACATAAACTCCAGGTGCGGAACAATGGCCTGAACGCACGAGGTCCCAGCATCATCTGCAGCAAAGGCCGCGGCTGGCAAGATGGACTTCAAATCCTCGGGTTGACTGGCACAACGCAAGGCTCGGCCTAACACATCTGATGACCAAACTCAGGGCTGCTGCTGGTCGACGCCTCTGTGACACACGCGATCACTGTAAATGCCGTGCTGAGGCGGGACTGACTTCCGCACCTCCCCTTGGCCGCGCTTCTGCGCGGAACTACGGCAAGCACAGCTCCCACTAGTGCTCCTGGCAAGGTTCCAGGGCGGTGAAGCTTGAGAATTCCTGCCCAGATGCCTCTAGTGAACTTGCATCTTTCGTCGAGCGAATGTTGCCGAAGCGAGGCAATACGAGTCTGCCAGTGCTTTTGGAGGGACGCAGGTACCTTCGATGGCACAAGCCATTCAAATGTTCTACGGTGTGCCTGGAACAATCACAGCCGAGGATTTTCTGCTTGCATCCGCGCTTCTGATAACACATGGGGCTGGCGTAAACGAACACAGGGACATAGGCTTGCCATGGCAATTCAAGCGAACCAGAGGGGGCTTGTGTGTCTTCTGCCTTGACTGCAACTCTTTCGTCGTGCCACGCGTGTACAAAGCCCAAAGGAGCCGACGAGGGACTGGCCGGCACACAGATGCAGAACTGATGCCGAGCTGTTGTGCTAGGGACCCGCCATTGTGCAGCCCTTTTGCACATCCTGGGGCCCGGCTCTGCGGCTATGCGAAGCGCCTGGACAACATGCACCCAATACTCGCGCCCAGCTCCAACACATGATCCGTGGTCCCGGCTTGCACTCTTACCGGAGGCACCGAACCCTGCACGGCGAATGGCATAAATGCACGAAACCGTGTTGCTGAGTAACGCAGCCTTTCCCACCTGAAAGCTCGGACATGTCAGCCAACATATCCAGGGTGTCGTTCTTTTCAGAACAGCTCTGTCCGATTATCTGCTTGCGGGCATGGCAATGCTTGAAGCACCGTCCTTCGAGGCTCCTCCACCTTGCAATCCGCAGGTGAGCCACGCACATCTCTGCACCCGGCAGGTTGCATCGCTGCATCATCTGTAGCACTTGGGCCTTGGCCGGGTGAGCTTAGATGACCTGGTGCGATCTCCTGCGTTCAATCTGGCCGAAGCCATTTCAATCATCAGCTGCACAGCGTGTTGGCAATAGGCCTCGTCATCTTCTGGCTCCTCTTCCTGCAGCTGTGCTCCGAATCGCTCCGCTTCGCTGTGCGCTGTGAGCAGGTGGGATTCCGGTCCTCGAGATCTTCATCCTCTAGTCCCTGCTCATCTGCGTCTTCCTGGAACTCATCGCCAGAGTCCTTGCGATAAGTTCCCCATGTGTCGTGCAGTTCAGTGTCTCTTGAGTCTAGAGTCTAGAGTTTGTGTGTGCGTGTGTATGTGTTTAACGTTTCAGACCAAGATCAATCGCACAACTTCGAGAGTTTGCTCCTTTGTGTCCATGCCTGTCTCATGGTATCACGTTGCCATTGCAATGCCGCTGAAAGTCTTCGTCCAACGTTACACGACATATGCGGACACGCAAGACATCGTAAGACATCGCAAGACCAAGAAATATGGAAGTCAAAATACAACAGCCACAGAAGCCGACGATCCGACGCATCGAAGCCAAAGGAAAAGGTCTCTGCTACTGTGGGCTTTGCTCTCAAGTCGCATCTCGTACTACCAGTAACTACCAGGCAACAACCACAACGTGCCAACCGCTGCGCACCTCCGGCACTTCAGCCTCTCCTGTCGCCTCTTCTGCCATGATCAGGCGGTCTTGACCCTGAACTGCAAAAGCTTCACTCACATGAACCATCTCTCACGGGCACTTGTGGCAAGCATCGGGCAACTTGTGATACACGTTCCATGCTATCCTTCGAATCTGCACTATTCGGGAAGCACACACCTCTCGTGCCTCTAAAGGCCCTGGAGCACCATGCCAGCAGCAGCAGTTCAGTCTATGAAAAAAATGATGCAAAATGATGCCTTCCGTGTGGTAGTTACCTGATGGCTGTTCGTCTCCGACGGCTCGAGGAGAATAATGACGGAGCGAGATCATGTTCGGGATTCAATGGCCGGACGAGCCTATCAGCACTGCATGCTGCTTGAGCACGACGGCTTTCTGCTGCGCATACAACTGTATTTGTGCTTGCACCAAAGGCTTGATATGCAGCTTTGAATACCTCGTCCATGGTTGAGATAGGCTTTTCCACCATGCCACCGCTGGTTCGGGCCCGCGATTGCTGGGAAGGCCTTGTGTGCCTTTCTCCGAGTGCAGGCAGCCCTGCTGCCGAATGAAAAAAGAACCCCTTTGCGAGAGTGAGCCGAGTGCTCAAACCAAGCAGGTTTGGCATTGAGCCAGATGTATCCTATGCAGCGACTTCTGCAAACAATGTATACAGTAGCATGCCACAAGGTGGAGCACTCGCTCTTGAAAGCCTGTCTCATCAAGGGATCTCTGCTATGCTACACACAAAGATCATCGCGGCTTGACCTTGCTGATGTCTCGGTCTTTCAGCTTCGCATCCAGCCGGGCTTCCAGGCTGTCGGCGATCTTGGACCTCGACAGGAACCCCGTGACACCCATGACACGGCTACTCTCAGTTTTGCATCTCAGGAGGATCACAGGCCCTGGCTCCTCCTCCTCCAGGGTCATCATGTTGGTCAGATAGTCTTGCATGCCCATCATGCCCTGGGCGCGTGGAAGATCTGTGTTCACCATCGTTCCAATGCAATCAGGCCCTCGCAGTGCTGCCCTTCCTTCTGACATACTCATTGACCTGATGGTTGGTAGAAACTCTGGTCAGCAACACCTTGTGCAAGGATGTTCATCTCAAGGCCCCACATCCTGACCGTTTAACAGAACATCGGCATCACTCTCCTGCCCAAGGCTGCACAACTTCATTCTGCAGCATCGAAAATGGCGATCAGCACCGACGTGGCCACCTGCTTTGGGATGATTGGCTCAATCTTTCCCAGCTGGAAGAACCCACCACCGCCGCTCGGCCTCAGAACCAGCTGTCGGGTGTGCATAATGCCAAGGCAACACGCCCGTACACTCAGCTGTCCACTGTTCTCCACCTTTCCTGACGAGCAGTCCGCTCACGAGGTTCCCACCAGGATAAATGGGCTGCAAGCTTCCCAAGGCACTGACTGCTGTGCCTTCTTTCTATCTTCCTTAGACTGGTACGGCTTCACCTTCATTCGGGTGTCCTGTCGTCAGGGCTGAAACGAGTTTTTGCAGTTAAGTGCACGCACTCAATCACACCTCGCCATCCACTTCCCACACGCCCTTGTACCTCTCACACGAAGCAACGTCGGAGTGCAACACAATGCAATATTGCAAAGAGCTTGGTGCCCAGCTCCAACGCAAAGCCCTCGCACTCCCCTGTTGGCTTCTTGACCATCCTGGCTGTTCTGCCCTTCTACCACCAGTACACCTTCCTGAAAAGAACTCCCAAGCCACCACACCAAGCGGCCTGAAACAACACGCCAGGAAGACTGGAACTGCTGACAGTCACTATAAGTCAGGTAAATGTCGGCATCGTCCTAGCTTCTGACAGTAACCCGGGCCGTGCGAAATCGTGCTGCGTCGACACACAATCATTCCTTCTTGTAGACCGCTCTCCCGTTCACCTGCCGAACTCCATTATCATCATGCCAAAACGACACTATGCAGAATGACCGGGTCAATAACCTTTTTATCTGGGAACACGCTCCAAAGACCTGGACATCAGAGGAACACATGCTGTCGGCGAGGTCTGGACTGAGAACACAGACCTGGCTTCCAGAACTCAGCGGCACGCCGTTGACATCCTTGGCCCGCTTGCCGCTCAAGCCATAGGCCTGCAACACAAAAACATACAAAAACCGGATCTGTGCGTTTAAGCCGCCACTTCACACTGAAAGCAAAACTGCAAGTTGTCTGGATGTCGTTTTAGGGCGTGCTTGCCTCCAGCCTTCCCGGGGTCTTGTCTGCAGCCAGAACTGCCGGAGCCTTGCGGCATTCATGACACTAGGACCTTCTGTCATTTGCATGACAGGCAACGCCCAAGCCGGAGCCGAGCAACCACACCCAGGACCAAAGGTGAAGCCACGACCGCACCAAGGAGACCTCACAGCTGCACAGATTTGATGTGCCGTGTCACAGTCGGGAAAGGGCCGCAACTTCTTCGCGATGCCCTATCCTGACAACAAGGACACCGCATCACTTCCACCCTGCCACCAAATCAGAACCTGCAGGGCCTGCTGTTCGTGTGCGTGACTTGGAACGATGAAAGTCAGTGCAGCCTGGAAGCAGTGAGGTCTGTTTGCAATCCATGTCGACCTGCTTGCCCGAAGCTGGGGAACCAGCAGATCCCAGCACAGCCACCGCGATCGCCTAAAGCAAACACACGGCGGCTCAGTTCTGTTGGTGCCTGTGCCTTCCCAACCCTTGAGTTGCTCGCAAGTGCTCGCCGACGCGATGCCTGGCACACAAGGTTCAGGTTCATCCCGGCAAAATCAATCAACCTCTTGCACAGAAGATTTACCCCATGTCACACCAATCCCACAAGATCTCACAGGCTTTTTTGCGACAATGGTTACGCTTTTCCGGGCCATTTTGCCAACGGCTGGACTGAGACTCGACATCTCGTGACATCTCGGGCATGCCACACCCAGAAAAGCAGCTGCTTGACACTTCTTGCAGTTTGGCTCGAGCACCTCAGATAGCCAGGAGCGGCACCAAGGGTGCAGCGACCGCATGTTTGAGCGTCTGAGGAAGCCGCTGAAGACCACGTCATCAGGAGCACTGGCTCCGCCGATGATGCATGAAGGGGACGATGAAGGCCACTGCACATCAAGCATCCAATGTTTGCACAAACGAAGCGCACCGCTGTCTAGCCCTGGGTCGAGTCGCTTCTGCAGCTGCGAAGCCATCGTCCCTGTCGAACCTAGGTCGAAATTCATCGCTGCACAGCTGGTTCTGCCAGGAATACAAACTGCAAGCTACTGCATGGCAGATTTGTGGATGTAAGCTGTACGGCCGGATCGTAATCTGGGATTCGTTTACATCCGCGATGTCTGCTTTTTGTTGAAAGAATGTTGGGTCGCAGCGGCTTCTCCTGCCTCTCAGTCTCATACTTCGCCGAATATTCTGCTGGGTAGCTTGTTCTCGCCTGCACAGCCGCCGACAGCACGCGATGGGCGGCGGAGTCCATACACTTTCGCATGCTGTCACACAGCGGCTCGCCGGTGGAACCTTTGCGAGAACAGGCACATGAAGGTATGGATCCTGGCAGACCGTATGTATTTTCACAACGCATGAAGACATCACGTGCAGTGCTACGTGCCGGGCATTTGCTGGCTTCCCCGGTGTAGACCTTGCCGTGGACGCCGTGGAAGAATGCACATGCCGAAACAAATGCCTCCAGAGCTTGATTGAGATCGATGGCGCCGACGTGCTCTGCCAGACCTTCCCAACTGTGGATTGAAACTCCTGCAGAAGCAACCTGACAGGATCTCCAAACAAACCCAGCCTTGGTTTGGCCGGAACTGCGGCAGCATTACAAGTGTTCAAAGCAGCTTGTGTATTCACTTTGCAGTGCGTGGTACGCGAGTTCGGCGCCTCTAGACTCTAGACATGTTGACAGTTAAGACATTCATTCTTGGCACCAATTGGAATCACGTGGACACTGCCACTCGATCACAAATGTCGGGCGGCTCTCTCTTTGCGACGTGGGCATGCCAACTCTGCCACCAGCACAGTGCAAACATGGCAGCACCCACCGTGAAAGACCTGAGCCGCAAGGCCAGCACTCCATGAACAGCCGAGCTCGATCAGCCTACTTGTCTTGTTGCTTCAAGTGTGTCGCCTTCCCGTATTTCACCCGGCTTCATATGTTGCAACAATTACCACATGGATAACTACAGCTCATGACACAGCGTCTGCTCGGTAAATCACGGAGGCACGGCGTGACAGAATTGTACTCTGTGACTGTGACTGGACATACGTAGCTTTTGAACCCAGGCTCCTTGCTATCAGCTGGGCAGTAGACATGTGTAGCTTAGAACTCAAACATTATGACAAGGCTCCCTGTATGAATGACCAAGTCGCTATGAACTCAAAGTGCACATGCAGATTGAGAGCTCTTGTTTTTAGGAACTGAACACGGTCTACAGCTGCGCACAAACGCAGCAGGTTGCTTTAGCGATTGAGTGACAATGCATCACAGAAAATGACATCCGTACGGCAACCAAACACATGCGAAGCACAGGAACATACCTGAATGGATGATATGCTAGCCGACACGCTCCCGAAACGGCTCAGGTCTTAGGGCCATGCGCTTTGCGGGAAGCCATGTTGGAGAGCCTCAGTGGCAGATGGGAACACGGACACTGCATCTCCCTGATCCATTGCAACATGGGAGCAGCTGGGGAAATGCTCGATGACCCAACCCGGTAACCCCCGCTAGCCAGTCTGGGCCAAATTTGCGCATGCAGCAATAGCAACGGCAGCAACGGACAAATACCAAAAAATCCGGAAATACGGTCCACATGGCATCGGACGACCTGCGTCGAACGCAGGAGCTGAACAGCTGAACGAAGGCATGCTGAGGCCGAACTGGTATGGGCACGCGCTGCCGTCGGCATGCTTCGGCGAAGTCCTGAGTCAAACACGTTCCGAAAGCGCTGGCAATGTGGAACAGGGCAGTCGGGATACGTCGGCAGCACAGTCATGAGAACGGCCCAACTTGTGAAAGGCCACGGGGCCACGCAGGGCTGGGCTTCGGAGTTCGTCGGATTGGGTGAACGAGCGGATGCAACAGGAGCAATGCTTGTGGGGAGAGCTGCCCAAATTTCCCAACCTACCAACACGTGCGGCTGCTGCTGCTGGCTCTACGCCTCGCGAGCTCTAATTTTGTTTAGTGTTTTTGAATCGCGCTCGCCATCGGCAGCTCCAAGAGCGATGTGACATACGCACGCGGCGATTAATTGTACCTGTCCTGGCAGGTGGCCGGCCGCAAGCGCACAAGCGCTTGTTGTCGCCGTCCAACCAAGCCTCCTTCGCATTATGGCAGGCTGGTCCACCAGCTGGCGCATGGCTGACTGTTGGACCGGGCGCTGTGCGGTTTTCTTGACGCAATGCCGCTGCAAAGGTGGATGCAGGGCAGAAGTAGGCGAGGGCGACAGCACGAGGCTTGGCTTGGTTAGACGTGATTTCATTTGAGTTGACTGCACATGACTAGGCCTGACATGACTTGACTTGACTGGACTTTTTTCTTTGTTCGCAGTCGACAGTTCATGAAAAACGGCAGAAGTGGGGATGATCTGGGGCTGGTGTCAGAAATGTTCAAATACGGCGGTCGTTCACTGCATGAGTTTTTGCTTGGCATTTACAACTGAATGTTGCGTGATCAATGTCTGGAGCCTGCATGTTGGCCTCCCTGAACGACTCACCAATATAAGATATGCAAATGACACCGTATTGTATGCAAAAACGTCCGACGAACTGGTGTTCACGATGGAAAGTTTTATTCAAGAGCTCGACAAGATTAAACTTCATTTTAGCCCGCAAAAACCAGGGTATTTTCAACTTCTGATGTTGAATCGCCTGTGTCTCTCGATATTTGTGGCAACATGGTGGAAATTCTCATGCCCGATACTGCCCGATTCTGCAGATAAGTATCGATACTGCCCGATTCTGCACATAAGTATTTGGGAGGGCATTTGGATGGCAACTTGTCTCGACGACACATCACTGAACTCAATCACAGAATACGTGTGGCTTGGTACAAGTTCCGATTACACCGTAAACTCTTGACAAGCAACCGTGTGTCCATCAAATTTCGATTGAACCCCTTCCTGCACGTCTCCGCAAAATATCCTTCTCCAAGCCTTGCGTGGCGAATGCTAAACTTCCCTGAAATTTGTGGATGGTACAAACAATGCTAAAACTTGTACCAGTGCGTAACTCCAGTTTCAAGGTTGCATGCAAACACATCAGAGTCTCCAAAGTGGCAGAAATTTCCGTTGCGCGGACGAAATAAGGAATGCAACTGCTCCGCAGATGTTCTTGCGGCTTTGCAGGCATTTTCGGGTGGATCTAGGTTTTTTTTTTTCTCTCGCTCTTGCTTCTTTTGCCACAAACGTTCTCTAACGTGCACAGACGATCAAAGCTGGGTGTCGTACATTGCACTGGATCTGGAGTGGGATTCGAACCGAATTGACAGGTCGGACTATTTTTCTTGTCCTTCATCACAGAATCCAAGCCGAACCTGGATGAAGACTCTGCTTGTTGTTGTTCCTCTTGTCCCTCCAAGCTCCGACAGTTTCAACGGTTGAACCTGGATTCGAACCCCAAACTTTGTTCCAACAAAACTTCAAGGATTTCCGGAAAGAAACCAAATAGCAGCTGTTGGAGCCAGCTGTCTGGCATTGAAAGCGAAACATACAGTCAGCTGTGTTTTATCAAATTGTCCATGCATGAAGAAAAAATATTTTCATTTTTGTTTCACTGTCAATCTATCTGTCCATCTATCTTTTTGTCTACCTGTCCATCTGTCTACCTATCATGTATCTATCTGTCTGTCTAACTACTAATTTTGTAACTATTTAACTATCCAACTGTTTGACTATCTAACTATGCAACTGTGTAACTATCTAACTCTCGTTCCATGTAACTATCTAACTATCTATCCATCAAACGTTTCCTAATCTTATGTCATCTTCTTCTATCTTACCTTACCTTACGTCATCTTATCTTGTCGTATGTATCTAAACTTATTTCTTCGTGTTCTATCCTATTTTTCTGATTTTGTCTTATCTTATCTTGTCTTGCCCTATCTTATTTGATCTTATCTTATATTCTCTGCGGCACGGGGCGGTACAGGTGTGGTACGAAATTCCCTGAGGTTCTAACTTGGCCCCCGGGCAAAAACGACAAATGTGGTTCTAACTTCGCGCTCTGCATCTCCGGCGCGGGGGACGGGCGCCCGAGGTTTTGGCTCTGTTTGGTTCTAGCTTGCCGTTCGGAATGTAAGCACGTCGTACTCATGTCGTCATCCTTCGTGTGCCGGTCGCGACGTGCGCCTTTGGAGCGTTTCCTGTGCCGCTGATGCGGCCCACAGATGCCAATGGAACTGTTTGGGGAGGTCCCCCAGCAATATCGCCATAATGATTTTCTATAAAGGGAACGAGCCGAGCAGAAACGCAAGCTTTCTCAACCGCATTCCTCGCATTGACGCTCGCAAAGCGATGGCTCAGTTTGAATCCTTGAGGGCCCCAGCTGCAAAAATGGTTGACCTGCAAGGGGCGACAGTTGCATGGACTGTGGGATTTCTCTTATAGAATTCGGATATACTAGGAACGCTTTTGCGATTGCAGTGTTTTGAACACCGGCACGGCTGCCGAAGGTAGTGCAAGGAACGAATGATTTTTGTAGCAAGTACCTAAAGCGAAAAAGATGTGGCACGGCCAGCAACCAACTGTGCGCTCGCAGCTCGGGCAAGCTCAAGCCGCTTGCCGCTGCGTGCGTGAGCCGCGGGCCGGTTGACGTAGCTGTATATAGCTAGGTAGCCTGTTTCCAACTACGCGGAAACATGCAGCAGCCACGCAGGCGAGACTCGCAGTCGCAAAAAAGTGCGCGGACAAAAAAAGTAACAAATAGCAAACCTAGGATGTAACAACAGGATTCCTCCAGGCATTGAGGGGGCATAGTTCGCAAGGTTGTGTCGTGCTCTGGCTATGCTTAATGCTCAACGTATTCACGCAGATAAACCATCAGTGCCTATTCCTTATCTCGAATCGGAATCGTTACACACGTCCGACAGGATTTCGGAAATGTACGTGTAGTCTGCGATTGGAGGTGGGGATTCTTTTTTCTTCACACGCCTCTTTGCGTCTGCCGAGAACAGTCCGCGTCAGCAGCTACGGCTTAGCTACGGCTTGGGAGGAGGCGCGACCAAGGGCAGGCCGCGGCCACAAGGCTCGGGCTAGTCCCAACACGCATCGGCGAGGATGAGCGCCTCCGCGGGCGGCAGCTCCAGCAAAGAGGCAGCGTAGCCGCGCTGGGCAGCGACGGCCGGGAGCGCGGACCAGCGAGCGACCCAGGCAGTGATCGGCGGGGACGGTGGCGGTTTTGTGTCTGGCGAGCAGGCGCAGGAGCTGCACCGTTTTTCATTTTTACCCCACGGACTTTTCGGGCGATCCGCGCGAGCTACGGCATTGCAACGTGGCTGCAGCGGCTCAGAGGGCCGGCACGCAGCTGGGCACAGGCGGGCACGCGTCGTGCAGGACGTCCTGCAGATGCGGTGCCTCCGCGCCAGGCATGGGGGCATGGACTGGCGGCAAGCGTGTTTGCCACACTCAGCAGGCCCCACCACCGCCTGTACCAGCCCTGGGTGGCAGCTCCTCGGAGCGGAGCAGGAGCGCGCAAGGCGGCTCGCGAGCGGACGAGCTGTGCGACGAGGCGGAGCGACTCGTCGTTCCAACGTCCGCCGGTCTCGCACGCGAGCACGCACAGCCTTTGCGGTCCTCGCCGGAAGAGCTCGGGGTAGGCAGCGCGCTTGCGGCGTTCGGCGATGGCCAGGGCGGCACCGTCCCTCGTGGTTAAGGAGGGTTGCGGGCGGCCATCACGGGCAAGCGGCGAGACCAATGTCACGTCGCAGCACAGCGCTTCGCCGAGCTGTGTGGCACCATATGCGACGAAGTCGAGACACCGGGGATCATCCGGATCAACACCTGGGGCAGGCGACCGAACGAGCCACTGTTGCGGAACAACCTGGCCCTCTGGCCCGAGTGCTTCGCGAACGACCCTCATCCACGCACGCTCCAACTGCTTGGCTCGCCGGGCGAGCAGACCGGTACGCGGGCAGGCAGCATAGTGATCAACCGTCTCAACGCCAAACCGGCCACCAACCTCGACG